>JAWPHD010019057.1:0-37241 GCA_037043455.1 Cyrtodaria siliqua
TGATCCCAAAGGGACAAGTAAGTAATAACACTATCGATTTTGTAGTCGGGGCGATGTTTTGCAACCGCCATACACCACTAATATGAATGTTTATACACACTAAAAAGAGGATCCTTCGGAAGCAACAAACACATACAAGAGAGAAAAGTAGAAAGCTCTGTTTTATTGACATGATTGAGTTCGAGGATGCAACATAATTATATATATTCTTCGCAAATATTTATAACTATAAGGGTTTACATGTTTCGTTTTTGATTGCGTTTTTAGCTCGACTATTCGAAGAATAAGAGAGCTAAATGTAATCACCCCGGCGTCGGCGTCCCACATCAAGGTTTGCGTGTAAGCTGTGTTTACAAGTCTATATATCTTACATTTCTTATCCTAGCACAACCAAATTTGTTCATGGGCTTTCTTATAGCATTATCTTAAAGGCTGCATAAGCAATTTTGGTTCCTGTAACCCATGGGCTCCCATGGAACCCAAGTTATGATAGCCCATAAAATGTGCCCCATTTCACATCAAATTTTACGTGTAAGCTGTGTTTACAAGTCTATATCTCTTACAATTCTTACCCTAGCACAACCAAATTTGGCCATGAGCTTTCTTATAGCATTATCGTAAGGGCTGCCTAAGTAATTTTGGTTCTTGTAACCCCTGGGCTCCCATGGAACCCAAATTCTGATAGCCCTTAAAATATGTCTGTTTCACGTCCCATTTTGCGTGTAAGTTGTGTTTACAGGTCTATATCTCTTAATTTCTTGTCCTAGCTGAACTAAATTTTGGAATGGGTTTTCCTTATAGTATTTTGTAAAGGCTTGGATAAGTAATTTTTGTCTTCTGCAAATTCTGGGCTCCCATGGAACTCAAATTGTGATGGCCCATAAAATGTGCAATAAAGGCAGATCTAGGTTTGCATGTAAGCATGTTTATATTTTGGTTAGGGATTTGTTATAGCAGTATGCATCTTATTACTTTACCCATGTTGGGGCATGGGCTCCCTCCTCCTCCCCCCTACCCACCGCCCCACTCCCCTCCACACCTTTTTTATTATTTTTTTTTACATATTTCTGTGTTGTTTTTAGTCAATTCTTACACATATATGTTGCAACCCTCCCCGCCCCGCCCACCTCCGCCTCTCACCCCCCTCACCCCCCCCCCCCCGCCACCAGACTTGAAACCTTTTTTTTTTGTTTACATATTTCTTTGTTGTTTTAATCAATTCTTACACATATATGTTGCCCCTCCCCCCCCCCACCCTCACAACCCACTCCCGCCTCTCAGCCCTGCTCCTCCCCCACCCCACCCCCACCCCCACCCCCACTTGAAACTATTTTTTTTTTACATATTTCTGTGTTGCTTTTGTCAATTCGTACACATATTTGTTGCCCACTCCCCCCCACCAACCCACTCCCGCCTCTCAACCCCGATCCCCCCACCCCAACACCACTTGAAAATCTAATTTATTTTTATTTAATTTATTTTTTTTACATATTTCTGTGTTGTTTTAGTCAATTCTTACATATATATGTTGCAACCCTCCTCGCCCCCACCACCCCCCCGCCTCTTCCCTCTCCCCCACACTTGAAACTTGTTTTTGTCTTTGTTGTTTTAGTCAATTTCTTACACATATATGTTGCCCCCTCCCCCCACCCCCCAACGCACTCCCGCCTCTCCCCGCTCCCCCCAACCCCCACAACCCACTTGAAACTATTTTTTTTTTTACATATTTCTGTGTTGCTTTGTCAATTCGTACACATATGTGTTGCTCCCTCTCTACCAACCCACTCCCGCCTCTCACCCCCGATCCCCCCACCCCCACCCCTACTTGAAAATCTAATTTAGTTTTATTTTATTTATTTGTTTACATATTTCTGTGCTGTTTTAGTCAATTCTTACATATATATGTTGCAACCCTCCCCGCCCCCCACACACCCCGCCTCTCCCCCTCCCCCCACACTTGAAACTTTTTTCTTTGTTGTTTTAGTCAATTCTTTCGCATATATGTTGCCCCCTCCCCCCGCCCCCAACCCACTCCCGCCTCTGCCCCCACGCTCCCCCCACCCCCACACCCACTTGAAACTATTTTTTGTTTACATATTTCTGTGTTGCTATTGTAAATTCTTACACATATATGTTGCCCCCCCCCCCCCCCCCCCCCCCCCCCGCCTCTCACACACCCCACCACCTCCCACTTGAAACTTTATTTCTATTTTTTTTTACATATTTCTTTGTTGTTTTAGTCAATTCTTACACATATATGTTGCCCTCCCCCACCCCCCGCCTCTAGCCCATCCCCACTTAAACTCGATTTTTTTAATTATTATTTTTTTCATATTTTTGTGTTGTTTTGGTGAATTATTACATAGCTTCTTACACATATAAGTTGCCCTCACCACCCCCACTTCCCCCCACCATCCATCTCCGCCTCTCCCCCACCCCCACCCCCGCACCCAACTCAAAAACTCGAATTTGTTTTTTTGTAAATGTGTTTGAATCGGACTCTTAAGTCTCTAAAGTCATCACAAGTTACTAGTTTTGTTTCTTATCTCAGTGTTTTTTTTAAGCTACATAACGCTGCCCCATTGAGACCTTCTACATGTACACGTGCATTTAAATACCTGGAAGTAAAGTTGTAGTTGCTGTCGTTGTTACTGTTGTCGTTGGTTTAGATGTCGTTGTTGCTGACGTTGTTGACATTATTGTTGTAGTAGGGATTGGTGTTGTTACTGTTGTCGTTGGTTTAGGTGTCGTTGTTGCTGACGGTGTTGACATTATTGTTGTAGTAGGCATTGGTGTTGTTTACTGTTTGTCGTTGGTTTAGGTGTCGTTGTTGCTGGACGTTGTTGACATTATTGTTGTAGTAGGCATTGGTGTTGTTACTGTTGTCGTTGGTTTAGGTGGTCGTTGTTGCTTGACGGTGTTGACAATCATTGTTGTAGTAGGGATTGGTGTTGTTGGTGTCATAGTTGATATTGGTGTAGTTGATGGCATGACTGTTGGTTTATGTGTGGTTGTAAGTGTTGTAGGCATGACTTTTGTTGATTTTGGTTGTGTTGTTGTTATTGATGTTGATGTTGTTGGCGGTGGAGGTGGTGTTGTCGTTGTTTTTTAAAGTTGTTGTTGTTGCTTTTGGTTGTAATGTAAATGTCGGTGTAATTGACTGTGTTGTTAATTTATTCGATGTCAGTGTTGCTGAAGTTGTTTGAAATGTCGTTTGTAGTTGACGCCGTGAGCATTTCAGGTGGAACTATTATATAAGAAAACATATCAATTAATATATATCATTCAGTGTCTTAACGAACGTTACCTTGTATAAACATGTCATAAGTACCCACACACGTTGCAATCTACAACTTTTGACAACTGTGCCCACGTTTCGTTATAAAACAATTATTCTAATGATTTAAAGTATAATGTGTGTACAATGTGTGACGTCTGTGACGACGATCCATGGATAATACAACCAACTCGTGCTCCTATAAAGAGCCTATAATTTCAAGGCAGCTCCTATACTTCTTTTGAAGCACAGGTATTTGACCTAAGAAATACAACTACTAAATATTAACGCAAACGTTTACACTTTTGATCATGACATATAAAAGTATACCTTTGTCGGTTTCTGGTATGCTACCCTGACATGTCTGTACTTGCGTTTGTGATGTCAGCTCAACGTATCCCAACTGTAACATTAAACATGCGTTATATCACCACAAACAGTTTAAAAGTACTTGAAACTACACAGTCCCAATAAATACATTATTAACGTAAACAAATGTGTATCATAAGCTAATGCTGCTAGGCTGGGATTATATGTTTCCTTTTTTGTATATAACATATTTGTTCCGCGCGCTTTTAAAGTCGGAGGTGGCTATCGCTTCAATAATTACAAAAATTAGTCGATGTCGCTTTACCAGAAATATCAGATACTCTCTAACTGATATTTCTGTATATAAAGCAAACATTTGTATAGGAAAATGTTCAGTCATACTAAAATCGCTTGGATGAAACATCTCATGCACATAAGCAATAGCCTTCAAATACGCAACATTTAAAGGTATATACGTGAACTACATTAAGCGATGGGAAATGACTGAATTACTGAAAAAATGCGGTAACCTATTTCTAATTTTAACAATATGCAGACTTTTTAAGCCGAAATTAAGGTTTTATTTCATACCCAAGCCAACCCCGTTTTCGCTTCATGGAGAAGGGTTTGGATGGGGTATGAAAGTTAATACTCGGACCATATAATGAAAAGTAAACAGTGTACTGTAATACATGCGACATACTCAAACAAACGAACATATAAAACTAGTACCTTATATATGAAACTATAATCCGTATATAACCAGGGAACATATTTGATAATTTGAGAATAATGCATGGGTGGTGCGTTATTGACGTCATATCGGCCAGAGACCCCAATATAATATTGGTATACGCATCACCCATGTTTTAATCTTTTTATCATATATATTCCCATTTTCATTGGGACTTTATATTTCTTTGTTTTAAATCAAATGTATTGAACTGTTGCAGTACCGAATTCATTGATGAAATAAAAATAACAAAAATAAATGAACGAAAACAACACAGTTTTAACTTTATTTGTATTGTTTGTAGTTTATTTTCACTTTTTCAATTCGTCCATTCCATTCCTATTTTGATTTCTTTATTTCCTGTTACTTGCTGTTTCAGGGCATTTCTTTGAGCTATCAGTACTTCCCTTAAATGCTGAATGAAACTCCTTATCTAAAGGAATATGATGCTCATACCTCTTCTCGATTAAGTACCAGCTAATGATGGCCTGGACTGATTTTATCGAGTCCAGCTAGATTTTTCGGACTATACTCAAAATAAAAACGTCCAATAAACCGTCCAACTCCTTGACGCAAATTTCCTCAGTAACACTGGTCTCACCATTCCAGCGAAACCACTCCGTAAACAATTTAAGGACAGCTTTAGTCTGTTCTTCGGTAGATCTAGAGTTCATTCCTCGTTTTGTTGACAAACGCTCCTATGTCAGTTTCATACTTCGTGATGCCTTTCCTCAATAATTAGTCGATCTAAGTATAATGCATTAAATAAACTGTTAGCCACTGGCGCTAAATTCCTCTCGCCGGGTTCCATTTTAACGCTTATTTAAATGAAGTCAGTTACGTTAGTTGACGTCATTTCGGTTACGTCATGTCATTGACGGGTTTAACGTCAAATTTATGGTCTCAAAAAAAAAGGTCAAACAAAAAAAGCAATTGCCAATAATCGTAACGGGCAGGTGACGGTCATTGGCCCGGTCAGACCGGGCCTATAACGGTCAGATGACCGAGCCAATATGGATATGCATTTCCGGCCCGGTCACATGACCTAAATTTCTGCATATTGCGGGCCAAAAATGCCTCTCTATGGTAAACACATATATATGTAAATTATCTGGCGACCAGTAGCCAGAGTTTCAAAAACACAGAGACAAACCTGGTGGGAGTTCCGGGTGTCCTCCCTCGGATATTCACAAAGATATTTTGATGAGTTTTTCGAGTATTTGTTTGAGTACTGTTACAAGAGTTCAAAGTTTCTATCAAAAAAAATCAAAAGAGGTTTTCTTTAACGGGTAAACTATTTTGGTAACACACTCACAATTACAAATAATATTGACAAATTGAATACTAAAACATACAAAAAAGTGAAATCAATAGGAATTCGAACCTGAAACTAAATAGTACACATTAAAGGAACAACTCCTTTACTCTTACGGCCACGGTGCCAGGTTTTCGAAAACAGTATAATTTAAGAACATAATTGTTTATACTTTCAATTAATTTTCAATTTTAAAACAAACACATATTATTTTATAATTTAAAATCGTGCAAGTAATTTTACGCATGCACCAGATTTAAGATTACAAATCAATAGTGTTATAATTTACTAGTCCTTTGGGATTATCAAACCCATTATATGTTGCTTTAATATCGCTTACGCCGGTGCTAGGAGGCGTGAGAGGTGTTGCATCTTATAATTACCTCTCATGAACAGACTCAATAAAACCGAGTCTTCTACTTTTCTCTTTTATTTGTGTTTGTTACTTCCAAGGGATCACCTTCGCAGTCTTTAATGAAATCACACTAGCGTTTGTTCAGTGCTGTGTGGCGGCCGTAAATAGTAGTCCCGACTATAAATCAATAGTGTTATAATTATTTGCTGGTCCTTTGGGATCATCAAGCCGGTGCTAGGAGGCGTGACATGTGATGCATCTTATAATTACCTCTCATGAACCGTGACAGGTGTTGCATCTTATAATTACCTCTCATGAAAAAAATCAATAAAACCGCTACTTTTCTATCTTGTTTGTGTTTGTTGCTTTCAAGGTATCACCTTTTAAGTATTCATTTGTAAGATTGATGAAGGTTTATTATACATTTCAGAATATATTCTGTATTGCATCATGTCACGTGATTTTCCTTAAGATATAACATTCGTTAAAGTGTTAAAGGCGGCTTCCTTTCAAATAAATCTAGCTTTTCAACAGTTGGTTCGTTGTTGACTTCCGCGCATCGCGGTACTTTCCGTAAACAGGAGACTTAAAATAGATCAAATTACTGAAAGTACTGAGAATGCAAGGGTTGATAGGAAAGACTGTTTGAATATTTGCACGATTACATAGTTTTAACCAACTTGGAGATCTTGGGCGACATACACAAATATTAAAGGGTCGATTCATTCCAAATATATTGTGATCAATTGTCATTAAACTGTTTCAAATTTAGACTAGACTATTATTTTATGAAATTGCTGATTGATAGACAGATTTGTGTTTTATGGCCAAACTGTCACTCAAGATGACCTCCATGTCTAAAATTATGTCATTTACAGAGTGGCGGGGATATGAAGACACTGACCAAGATTGGTAAAGATTGGATATATAATAAAGGTGCTATAGTGTTAACAACAAAAGGTCAAAGGGCAAATGAGGGACAATCTGTTACAACGGCTTAAGATAGGAAGTCACAAGTGTTATGGGACCAAATATGCGTATTAAATCAGAAGCCAGTTACTTGTGGGCAAGTTTTTTTCCAAATATTGCCTCGAATAGTCAAGGAAGTAGAAAAAAAGGGAAATAATAAACATATTAAAGACTTTGATGAAATTGTCAACAGACATATATAAGACCGGTGAGAATGGTAGAGCAACTATTAAGTAACAAGGCAATTTCTATGTACATGTTGTAGAGAGACATTCAATAATCAGGGGTCAGTGGACAAACCTAGAAAACTCCTTCTGGTGCAGGGACATATAACTTTACAAGAGGCACTACCCGTTAATTTAACTACCCTATGTCTGTCCCACACATTGAAAAGAAACTTTACGGTAGTATTTACTAAACAAATAAAAATAAAAATTTACAGGTTGAAAAAAGAACTGAAACTGACTATAAGTATAAAAGTGGTCATAATTTTGATAAAACAACAACAACAACAACAAACAGAACAGAACCTAGATGGACGAAGTAGGTTAACATGCCGCAGCCATGTGCTCTTTCATGATTTAGTCGATTTCGAAATACATGTTTACAAACAAACATTACATCTTTTTGTAAGTACATTGCCCGAATGCACCAAACATTACTGAGAAAATTAATAGGCTTAAGTCTCCATAATATATTTTTGAAAATGGACATAAAGTATGCATGCAAATAAAAATAAACATCCTAACAAAATGCAGCTCGGTTTAAACATTTGTCATTACGGATGAAAACTCAGATAATCTGGAGATTGACACTTGTTATGAATGAATACTTATAATCTGGAGCTTGAAACAGGTTATGCATGAAAACTCAGATAATCTGGAGTTTGAGACATGTTATGAATAAAAACTCAATCTGGAGCTTGACACTTGTTAAGAATGAACAGATTTTGATCAGAACCTTATCAAACACTGGCTTTCCAAACTGGATGACATCATGACGTCACAACGTTCAGCGATGTGGCCATTTTGGATGACGTCATTTTGTTAAACTGTCAGCGTTGACTGAGTCAGGCACTGATTGATTTCATAGTAAAACAACTTAACAAATGCGATCCGTGAAAAAAAAACGGTTTTTAATAACATTGTGACGTCAAGTCGTCATGACGTAGAGATACGTGTTAACTTTCTTGCACAACCAGAACCTAAACTCTACAATCTGCAAAAGTTTTGATCAAATCCGAGCTTAAATAAAGACGATATAACGATAACAAGATATATATGTACTATATTCCAACAGAATAACAATCTAGCGGTGTCTAAACATGTTTCTTTATTTATCTTATCATTAATAATAATTCACTGACATAAAAACCTTTTGAAATAGTTGTTGCTATATACATGATATACAATTATACATAATATAGAGTGTAATAACCAGTGTTTTTGAGATACGGGAAATATCTCCCGAGGTAGAGAAATGGCCTCGATATAAGAACGAGTGCGGAGAATATTTTCAGTATCTCAAAAATACTGGTTATTAAACTATATATTACATAATTTAAAATGATAGTTTATTAATATTTCTAATGATTCACGCCTTTTAACACCCGTTTGCACGAGAACGCCAAGACGACGTTACGTCATACCAAGACGACGTTACGTCATACAAACAAGAGTGGAACCGGAACTCTTCGTTAATTTCCGTGATCGTTATTCCCTTGTGGCGGAATCTGACGACTACGTCCGTAAATTTGGCGTTCCCGTCACTGACGGAAAAGGCCGAGCAATGTTACGTACTGGGAACCAGTAGAGCAAACGAGCAGATATAGCTTTTCTATTCCCAGTATTTTCTATACAAATCATAGACAAATATGTAATAAGTATAAAGCAATATTCATGTTGTTTTCATGTTCTGTACAGGAGATATAACGATAACAAGAGTTCTATATATCTACCATATTTCAACACAATAACAATCCAGTGGTGTATAAACATTTTTCTTTGTTTCATCTTATCATTAATAATAATTCTAACACGACCTCCGCAGTCTTTCATATACACAAAGAATAGTGACAGCTGTATGTTATTCTACGATAAAATACAGCTGTTCCATTAATTCCCCGCGTATATTTCATCCTTTGAAAGCGCCGCGTTACATGCCGTCACTTGATACATATACGTTATTAAGGCACACTCAACAGTAATTTTAATGAAATGTTAATTACAACAAACTTGCCATGCTTCCAAACCGTGCGTCCCCCCGATATAAACCCATCATAGGAATCAGTACATATAACATTAATAAGCATCTTGAACAAGCTGATAACGTTTGACGTCATACAGCGCAAGCTATATGACGTAAGCAATGACTTAATTGTTTGTCACGTGACTACTAGTGTATTGAAACGCAAAACTTTGCATACGGGGGTACCCAATGGAACAGCCTGTAGACATAGTAGCCTGATTACCTTGACCTCCGAGATAATATATAGTGCCCCAACAATAGCGTAAACAATGAGGTTATTGTTGTGTTAGAATCAAAATTATAAATACCTATCAGTATTTAATCGGTGAAGAAAATACAGTTAGTCGTTCGGACGCGAGTTATTAAATAGCGCACTCGTGATTTAATTACTACGCATTGGAACTCCTAACTGTATTTTATTCACCGATAAAACACAGGTACATATTTAGTATTTCTTAACTCACTGACATCGTGAATCACTAAAACCCTTTTGAAATAGTTGTTGCTATATACAATTATACATAATAAATATATTGAAACAACTCTTCCCCGGAAATCTCGTTTAAATTGGGTTGACTGAATTGGCTCTTTGCGCCAATATAACACTCAGGTTAGTCGATGTCAAGCGAAGGTGCGCGTGACGTCACATCGTGTTTCTGCCTTTGCAAAAACTCGCTTGAAAAAAACTCGCCCACAACTCATACATAATGAGATTTTCATAGAGTTTCTCGATCTGTTTATTTGCATTATAGTTGTTTTCAGCATCGAATACGTTCGTCTAGCATAGGTCAGCATGCATGTACGACTTAAAGCCTCGATTTATGAGAAAAAAATGTATGTTATCCCCCAGATGGCGATGAGGAGGTGCCAAAAGCAATGACTATGCATGCAAGTTGATAAATCAACCTTGCATTCAAAAACGACCCCAACAACATATAGTGTTTTGGAGTGATTTTGAAAGCTGACATTCAGACTTAAAAACAGCCGGATCTAGATCTGTAAGCACTTATGACCACCATTTAATTGAAAAAAACCACATATATTCTTCTTAGAACGAGTCAAATAAAATGCAAGAATCAATTGTTATCCTTGCTGTTTAAACATAGGCATAGGAACAGGGGTGGGAAGTGGTGGGGAGTCAATACACTGTCAATATGGGAGGGTGGCAGAGTATATGTTTGCCCCCTCAAACTCACCCCAACAATGATTTTTCCAAATTATGTGTTGAATCCACCAAAAAAGTGTTTGTGTCCGGAAATGTTATTGTTACATGGCATAACATTAACCATTTGACATTTAAAATTAGCTACCTGTATTTTGATCGTTAAAAAGTGTGATATTAAAACAAAAATACGTTCGATTGTCCCCATCCCATCGTTTAGCTTTACATTTATTCCATTTCTATCAATAATTCTGCTACCTAAAATAACACCGAGGCAACTCGAGACAGTAATCTCAATATCAGTGTGAACTGTTAGTGTGACTCAGCGTAGCTACGGCCTGATTAGCGACACCATAAACGAGGTGTTATCTAGTAGTAGATCACATTGTAAATGTGTTTGATAATTTTGTCCGGAGAGTATATGTTTACTTAGATCAATTTGTTTCAGCTTGTTTGCAATCATGAATTCTACAGAATACACCTCTGTAAACAAACTCAAATGCATTTGTATCTTATTTTGAAAATTATTGAATACTTACAACATGCTTGCAACAGTACTACTCTGCTATACTATTATTCAGTAAACAGTGTTGAGTAACTTGCACATGGATTAACTATAAGTATGTTGGAGTTTGTAACATGTTATATATACTGATACCTAAATAAAATGAAATCAAGCGTTGGGTCGTATCACCATCAGTTGCTGATTTAAACTCTGAGCTTTGGTAGCATGACTTTTGAAGAAACAAATGAAAAGCAAGAACAAACATAAGTAACCCCAGTGGTGTCAGTGAGGCTCGAACCTATGATATCTGAATTATTTACAGTTGCACGTACTATAGGTCATCTCAATTTATCACATAACATGCGGTGTTGGAGTGTAAAAACAACATTCACTATTTTCGATATTCCACTAGTGGTATAACATAATGTTAATGACGTCATGGACGTAACGTTAATGTACGTTTTCTGACGTTATATGACGTTATAAGTTATGTAATAAATAGAACATTCGTTCTCATTCATTATTGAATTTATTAAACGAGTTGGCAAAATAATATAATGCGAGGCTCTTGCCGAGTTCATAGTCATGTACGGACCGTAAAATGAAATCACAAGTCGATACCCTATACTGCAAAACATATATTCTACAACTATGTGTTGTACTGGTGTCTTTACACCAGTAAACAGAGATTGTGTAGCTTTAAAAACGGTTGAATATAAGTATATGCGGCAAACCCCTATGCGGCAATGCGTAGAATCTATAAAGATTTGTCGCACTGATGTCTTTACACTATTACATAGAGATTGTGTAGTTTTAAAGACGCTGGAAGATAAGTGTTCATTGTGACGAAGAAAATAATAATAATGTTATAATATGCAATTTAAGTACATTTATAAACTGTCTACTAATAAGATATCATAAATTGTGATATTGTTTTCAAACTGAATTGCGTTACTACAAAAAGCAGCGTACACAAACGTCAGGGTAGGGATTTGTAATTGTGTGTTGTCATATGATTTAACTGTGAGTTCGTATGTGTATAGCCCTTACCTTTTTTTCATTTCCAACGGCCTGAAACTTGGCATCAGCCCAACTGACTGTATATGCTGGTTTGCAGTCAAATTCATACATGTACCCAGACACTGTGGACGTAACGTCGGGTTTATCGAATATTTCCGCCTCAACCTGATAGGAACAAAGGCATTTGTAATCAGCGCTGGCACTGTTCAGTACGGCGGCAACTACAAGCATCAACACGAAGCCCATATTTCCTGAAAGGTAAGCATAATTATACTGACGCTATGGATTATAAGAATCTTTCATGGGTATCCGATGAAGGTAGGGAATTCCAACCCGAGGTATATGTGCTTTTATCGGAACCGAGGCTCTGCCAAGGTTTCGATTAAAACACTTATACCGAGGGCTGGAATTTCCTATCTGAACGGAATACCCATGATAGATTCTTTTACTTGCATATCAGAGACAAGTTGTGCGTTGACGCCGCCAGCTACTAACGTTTTGCATGTTTTCTTGCATACCGGATGTTGGCGCGCGTGAATTTTATCTCGACCCTAGGGTGAGATGGAAATATCTAGCCCCGGTAAAATGACGGATATCCTTGCCCGGTATGTAAGAAAAAAGTATACAAGTCAACACAAAACCGATCAACAGACAGTCAGAACAAAAAACACGAGATACACTTTATTTCCGAAATGCTAATAGGAATAATGAAATTCTTATTAAACCTGCATATGTCTACTAGAAGCAATAAACTTAGGTGTGTCCTTTGTTATAAATTAACACATGGTATTATATCAACTGGCATACTAAAAATGTTCTGAATCGCTTGTATTTGGTTACACATGCATGGACTAAATCGGACATATCACATGTTGGGATAGCTATTGCTTAGATAATGTCAGTTACCCTCATGTATACAATGCTATATATAAGTGTACATGTTTATTGATTCTGGCTGTCAAGTTGTTTCTATTAATAGCACATAAGGTATATAAACAGCTGGATTGTGTTCTATTTTTAGGACAAACTGTTTGATTGACATCCAGTGTTTATATAATATTCTAGTAATTTCTAAAGTATTGTTTACATACTGAAATGTGTAGATTGTTACAGAAATTCTTTAATCTAGAATGTTCCATGTTAGTATAAACACAGCCTTTTCGGGTTGTTGTTTGGTTTTCAGTATTAATATTTAAAGTGAAGTATCAGGTTCATTATTTTAATTGAGGATTTACAAAATATTGCATGATATGAATTGAAATATATTGTGGGAGGTTATAAAACATATTGTGCTCATCGAGTGCTATGGGGTTATTGGGTTATTTGGACAATTGGACTATTGTGAATTAATAAACCAGGAAAGACTTGAAATGAAATTGGATTAAAGGGACACTTGACACGTATTATTAAAGGGACACTTAACAATTCACATTAAAGGGACACTTGCTAATAGTATTGGGATTTGTCGTTCATCGACATAAATCCTTTTATTTAAGTGGGATTGATAATTTTCATAAACAGTTTTCGCAATCCTGCTTATTGGTTTATTAATGAGTGTGTAAATCGTACGCTACACCAATAATCTGTCTCTAAAGATGCGGCCATTTTCTGCAGGTGGTATCAGATGTAAATTGCAAACTTTAGCATGTGTCGTGTTCATTTATGAAAAATACCCTCCCTCCCATACCCTCATTTTATTACCTATGCATATTATTGTTCTGTTTTACTTTGCCAGTTTTATATACATTTCAGTTACATTACTCGAGAAATGGCGGTTTGGGCACAGCGTATCTTAATACAGATGTGAAGTCCTAAGAATATTAATCCTATTGTCGTGGCTTCAGCGGTGGATGTTCCACAGGGTTGGCAGTATGTCGCGGTCACAGCAGTGTGTAGTAATTATTTTACGAGAACATTTGAAGGAAAGCAACTAAATTTTAAATATCTGGCTTTGTGAACATCTGGTCCCAGGGTTCATAGAGTACAGTTTTCATTCACTTCAAAACTTGGTCGGAGCTATGACCATTTTTCAAATTGTTATAAATATCGTGACTGCACATTTGTTATGCACATTATGTTTCTTGTTATATTATGCTGAAGCCATAGCCTTGTTATTCCAATAAATATAAACTAAATTCAGTATTGAGATTCGTATATCGGACTTAAAGGAATACTGGATCCATTTCATGCATTTTCTGTAAGTGAATATAAATTAATTTTCATTTTCATTGTAGTATTTGAATAAATTTGTTGATTTATATTACAAAAATAGTTGTTATTGGTTTTACTTCCTTCTTGTTACATTTTACCCGTAACACAACATAAAGAGTGGTGAAGAGAGGGTTATCGACTTGGAACGGTCAGTAAGCAATATGGCCCACCGGTTTACTTAAATAATGTTTTAAGTGTACACAACCTCGATATTATCCTGTCCTCAGCGCTCAACGTGAATTTATTTGTATTTACACTAGCGTTTGTTTAGTGCTGTGTGGCGGCCGTAAAATGTCGCCCTGACTACAACTCAGTAGTGTTATTACTTACTGGTCCTTTGGGATCTTCAAACCCATTCTGTGTTGCTTTAAAGTAGAATATCGCTTAAGCCGGTGATAGGATGCGTGCGGGGTGTTGCATCTTATAATTACCTCTCCTGAACAGACTCAATAAAACCGAGTCTGCTACTTTTCTCTCTTGTTTGAGTTTGTTGTTTTGTCTCCAAGGGATCACCTTTTCAGTACTTTTTGACAAGACAGTGTAAATAAAATGCTTCCCATCAAAAGGAAATCTCTAACAAGAAACAATAAAGTCTACATCCAGAGAAATTTGGAAACGACCCACTCATATATTTTTGTAAATATATATAAAAAAGATATAATTAGAAACACCATAGCAGTTGCAGCCCAAGAGAAAAAGCAATCTAGGGTACGACCAGAACACCCGAGGGACGAAGGTTCATGCACCAACCTCCCCTTTTATGCTTTCAAAAGGTGCAATCATGGAGTCCCACGAGGTTGTCCGGTCATCGCACAAAAAAAAAAAATGTCCTGATTAATTGTGTAAAGTGGTCAGGAAATCCGTCGAACCCCTTTAATTTCCGAAGTTGTAGGTCACATCTCCATAGAATAACGATTGTGATATTCCTAGTCGCAGAAATGTTTTTAGGTTGATGTTGTACTTTTCCAGCAGGTTTTCGCTGCGGTCATAGAACTTTGAGAAAGATCTACGTAGTTTATGACAACGAAAATCTTGCTGAAGAAGTATACTCTTAATAACTTGATTTCGATATTTGAAATCCTTAACATCGTTACATGCCCTAGCAAAACGAATTAGCTGGGAGATATAAATCACGTATGATGTAGCACGAGGTACGGCCCTATCCAAATGTGGATAGTTGAAGATCATTGGAAATCTAGAGATGAAGATCGAGGAATGCTGCTATGGAATCCGAACATTTGACTTTATTCAACGTGAGCTCTTGAGGATAAATATTAGTGACCGTATGAGCAAAGAACGGATTATCAATATCAAGTATGTCATCCAGATACCGGGATGTATTATTAAAAGCAGAAAAATATCTGCATATTGGTTAAATAAAACATAAAATGGCCGTTACCTTTTATAACGTCCAAACGTGTTTAGTCTGTGTTACACAATTAAAACAAATCGAACGAATTATACATTGCAGTGTCGCTCAAAACACCGTAAAATGATGGAAATTTGTATAAGATAAGAAGTGTGCTACTAAATGACACTGGTGACCTATAAGATGAAAGCTATATGTATATAGGTTTCTCTATGCATCTATCTTGATATCGGTGTAAGTGTAGACTTAACTATTGTTTGGCTAATAACTATAACTAGTTGACTTTGTATATAGGACAATCACACATATCTGACTGACCTCCAACGATGGCATTGTGTGGTACTAAGCCCAGTGTGGATGTTTATGGTACCAGACGTATATGTATAGAACAGAATGGTTAGTTCAGGTCTATACATAAGTGTTATGCTAAACGTATACTTAAAATAATATTAAACTGTCTGATAAATGCAATAGTTACACATTTAAAAGTGACAAAAGTACAAAAGATGCCATGAAACAATTTTGCTCACTATTTAGAAAAGATCCCCGCCTTACAATGTAATTGCCTTTCAGTTTTTAAAAAAAAAGATATATAGGGTTCTATAGAAATCACAGCGTCCGAACTCAATGGCATCGTAGGTCCGCACTGTACTGCAAACAAGGACGTGAAACTACAATGAAAGAGACAAAAAACAACAGAAAGTGGGGTGAAGACAGGGTTACCGACTTGGAACGGTCAGTAGGCAATAAGGCACTAAAATTTCAAATCAAATTCTTTTCAGAATAATTTCAGAAAATATTGAAATGCTGATAATTTTTCCAAATACAAATTAGAAATTGGAATTGGAATTTCTTATTTATATTTGGTGAATATTCGGTGAACAGTTTCTAATGTGAATAATTTGTGAACAATTTACAATGAAAGAGACAAAAAACAACAGAAATGGTGGTGAAGACAGGGTTACCGACTTGGAACGGTCAGTAGGCAATAAGGCCTACTGGTTAGCTTGAATCGATTTTATATGCGCACAATCCTTGCTATTATCCTGTCTTCAGCGCCCAAATAGACGAGACAGTGTAAACAAATTTACATCCCATCAAAAGGAAATCTCTAACAATAAAGTCCACATCCAGAGAAACTAACTAAAGATACACATACAAAATAATAAACATCTCAGGATGTATCCAGAATCGTACTGAACAACCATAGTAGTTGCAGCTAAAGAGAAAACCAATCTAGGGTACGACCAGAAAACCCGAGAGACGAAAGCTCATGCACCCACCTCCCTTAGTTGGGGTTTCAGTAGGTACAATCATAGAGTCCCAAGAGGTAGTCCAGTCATTGCACAAGTGAAAAGTGAAGCGTAATGACTGACTGTAGAGGGATCAATCACTAAACATGCAGTGCGCTGTAAAACCAAAGGGTTATATCCTTTTCTGACGAACTTCCTGATTAAATTTGTAAAGCGGTCAGGAAACCCGGCAGACCCCTTTAACTTTCGAAGTTTATAGACTTCATCCCCATAAAATGAGGGTTGTGATATGCATAGTCGTAGAAGTGTTTTAAGGTTGGTTTTGTACTTTTCCAGCAGGCCCTCGATGCGGCGGTAGAATTTAGAGAAAGATCTACGTAGTTTGTGATAAAGAAAACCCTGCTGAAGAAGTTTACTTGTAATAACTTGATTTCGATCATTGAAGTATAACATCATTACACTCTCTAGCAAATCGAACGAGCTGGGATATATATACCCCCATATGAGGTAGCACGAGGTACATCTCCATCCAGGTGTGGATAGTTAACGATGTTAAAATTGAAATAATCTCGACTGGAAATACACTGAGATATGGTTTCAATTGTGAGAAGTCTAATTAATAAGTCAATTGCATGCTGTTTTCTGCAAACTGTAAACGAAAACTAAAATCAGAACCAGTATGGAATTGACAATTGTTTATGTGGTGAAATTTCTAGATGAAAGCTAATAAGTTGTACAAGTGATACGTATGTTAAACTTTAAGGTAAACTTTTTTCAGATCAATCTTGCCTTAACAATACTTTGATAATTATATTACAGAACATATATACCCTATCTAACCCATAATCACAGTGGAAAGGGGTATGTTTAAGAGCTAAGCGAAAAGCTGTTTAAGAGTCAAACGAATAGTATAAAATCATATGCAAAAGTCAAACAGGACAGTCGACCTAACAAAAAGCCGTTAGGCGTTTAAACCAGGAACTAGGGTGCACCAAATCATACCCTTTCCATATTGTAATTCAAAGTAAAGGGACAGTGTAAATAAAGAAATCGCCATCAGTCTGTATCCCTTTACAAACTAATCAGCATTAATAGGCAATATACATAAAACACATAGAAATATATACATTTGTATAATAAAAGCCTAGAAAGCCACAAAGCAAGTTCTCAATGACTTGAAAACAGAGGAACAAGAAAACAAACATTTCGAGCACGGAAAGAAAAACTTGAAAACACGTATGAAACATTATAGCTATACGGTAAGTACTATCTCTGAACCAGGTTATATTGTTATACATAACATAATCATTATATTGTTTTAAATAACATAATCATTAACCTTATGAAAAGTTGACAAGATATGAGCTTTAGAGGTCAGTCCACGAAATAGATAAAAATGACAAGTCCGTTTGTTCTACTTCAAGTATATACGACGAGTCATGATGATACACATCAATGTGTTTGTCCTGGTCTTTCTTTCAGCATACGGTAGGAATTGTTTGTTATATTTCAATTCTTTATTGCGATTTTGGCCTCCGGCCCATAACACAATGCATTTTATATACAAACAAACAAACAAATATGTAACTGTGCACCGAACATATATACATGGAGTTAATATACTAAACAACCAATATTTTAGGCAATCAACGCGAAAAAACCATATATTAACAAAGTCTGTAAACAACATGTTCTTTTGTGAAAGAACAGCTATAAATAGAACAGCTATAAATATCAAACACTTATATGAAATTTTATTCTTCTGTTTTGGCTAAAATTTCAATTGGGACAAGTTATGAATTTTCTGTTTTGACAGCGTAAACTGGGACTATTATCCTCCGTTCTGGATAAATTAATAAAACATAAACACACCAGTTATAATAATTTACAACATTACCAAGAATATGTTTAATGTTTATTTGTTATTACTAGACGATCAGTTGACAATTTTCACTCAAACATGTGTTTGGTTTAGACATAAGTATTCCTTCAGTATCCAGATCTAGTTAAAGTGCCCTGACAGGATAATAGGGTGAAGTGGTATTCATCGTTACGAATTATTATTATTCTCAGCTTAATCTGTGATTTTGTCGGGCTTGGAGAATAACAGTAAAATCGATTCTAGAATTACTTAATAAGTATATTTGTGTATATCAAAACATTTATTTGAAAAAAAAGTTGGTGTTCAACATATTTTCAATTTTATTATGAAAATTTAATTGAAAGCAATACAATTTCGATCGCATTAATACAGTTATTCAACAACTGATTATTAGTAATTCTACAAGATACAGTAAATAAATACTGTAAAGGAAGATCCTTTGGAAGCAGCAAACACAGCCATAAAAGCTTGTCATTAGTATCATTGTGTTTATGTTTATGCATTCAAATATTATAACAATTATTGAATTTGTCAAAGAAATAAACGAAAACGTAAGGCATGTTTTAAACACGGGAATATATTTTCATTTACATGTTTTCTTGTATATCCATCGGTATGTTATCAGATTGAAGTTCATATCGCGTGGATTAACGGTTACATAGGATTGTATACTTGCGCCTATGACCCATATTTTTGTCGATATATTTGATCCATTTTCTTTTAAAACAGCCGTTGCTGAAAACACGAATTGCCCGTCAAATCTGCATCGTTCTGCCTATTTGAAAGAGTTCGGCTCTAGCTGTTATGAGTTTATTTTGGATCATCCCGGTGACTGGTACCATGCGGAAAATGACTGTAAGAGTAAGGATGGCGTACTTGTTCACATACATTCCAGCTCTGAGCAAGCATTCCTTTTCAACAGTGTTCAGGTATAGTTCATCGAGTTGTAATGAGTTTGTCTAGTTTGTGATATCCGGAGTTCAGAATATGCATGCTGTTTACCTTTTGAAAAACTACCCCCTGTTATAACATTATACCCAGGGCGAGGTTAATGTTCTATTGTTACCACCACTTGATACTTGAATAAAACAAGCCTGCAAACTTTTATGTTTCAATGAGGCAGAGCGCTGCATCTAACCTGTCCATAGAAAATAACCATTCCACTGTCTGGAAATACAGTTGATGGTAAGTTATCTATTTTTAAGTTGTTTTTGTATCATTATAATTCTCCCAATGCCCGTTTTTATTGATACTATAGCGACGAGGAAAATATAAACATTAGAAGTAATAGGCATTTGTTGGTGTGCATGGGCTCTTTAATGAACTTTGGAAAATGTTTTATCTTGAACTGAAGACAGTCTCATAACCTCCTTTGCGTTAGATTCCATATTGTGTCTACACGCTATACACAGGTTGTATTTATATTAATTTTAGTGTGATTAAAAATTCGTGTCCATAACCTCGAACATCTGCCTAGTATTGCATTAAAGGTCCCGGCCATGTTTTATTTCATGAACCTGTTTATGTTTATTTAAATCGAAATCAATTCACAACAATAGATATTTACAATTCACACATTGAAATATCTGTGAAAAGCGAAAATAAGGTTTTATTTGATGACGTAAAAAGCTTTGAACAGGTAAATTAATACATAGGTAAATGTTTTAATCAATTATCTTACAATAGTTGTGCAGCTATAAAATTCAGATTTGGCCCATTTCCTCCTGCAGTCACGCAGTGGTAAAAATAGTATCTACACTATGGAAATACTACTTATTTTTACATACAACTTAGTAGCGGTTTTAAATATATGTTTTTCTCCGGGACTATCAAAAATATTTTATATGATGTTTAAGAGTTAAATTTGTTAATTGATATTACTACAAAAGGAGTGGCTATTCGTCTTTAAGTATGATCGGCTGCTCTGGTATGCATGTCAGTGTATCAGTATTGTGTCACTGAACGCTAGATTTTGCAGATGAGATTCTCAGAAGTAAAACATATATATAGTTGTGTATCAAGAGTGTGTCATGCTTATGAAGTATTACAAATGTTATAAACTATTACTCTAAAACTTGGATTGTGCAAATCATCGTCACGCCTGCTTTAAATTGTAGACGTTAGGATTTCATCATGACAAAGGTGTATGGATTGGTCTTACAGATGAACCACGGGAAGGATACTGGATATGGTCATCAGGTATACGTTTGAATTTTACTTAAAGAAAATTAAGGCATATAATCAAACAAAGCTTTAATATTGAGAGTTTTGAAACAATGGAAATGGTGTAACAGTTATCAAAATCGGATAATAGAACCAAACTCTATGACAATTTCAACGTTCTTCTGAAACGGCTATTAATTTTAAAAGTAGTTATTTTGATGGCATCTTGTTCTATAGTACTATACACTTCTATGGATAATTTACTGATTTTAAAAGGAAAGAAAATCAAAGAAACTGTAATAATGTATTATATAATCACTTAATGATGTTACGTTCATTTTCATTGATTGCCGTTGCTTTAAATGTTTTTGATCAATCATTATATATATATCGACGCAGAACTATGACGTCATAGTTCTTAAAAAGGCGGCTTTAGTATATGGTATGTTACCTCGTGATACGCTCCATAGCATATGAGAAACAAACTATATATGTGTTGACTCGTTAGATGTTGACAAAACTGTCATCATGTTATCATGGTATCATCAGTCAAAAGTGAAATTTTAAATTATTAATATGTGATATATTTTCAAGAAAAAACACTTAATATAATATATTAAATGATAAACCTGCCATAGTATGTTTTACTGACAATGTAAACTATTTTAGATTTATCCAGAATGTATAATGTCTGGATGCATGTGAAAAAATATGTAGAAAGAAAGGTAGATTATTAAGCATGTTAAGCACATCTGTTATGACCTAAACTGCAGCATTGGAATTAAATAATGATGGATATAATAATTATTAAAATACATTTCACAAAATATGTGAACTTGGACGTAGTGTATTGTCGTTTTTCTCCATAGGAGATCCGGTAGACTTTGCGAACTGGGCCACGGGCCAACCTGGCTCACTATTAGGAGGTTTGGAGGATTGTGTACTGATGCAGTTTAGCAACAATGGACGTTGGCATGATTATGCCTGCCATGGCTTCCTGTTTGATACACAGAACCATGGATGGATTTGTAAATACGGTAATATGATCATAGGCAGAATGGACATTTGAACTTCTTATAACACTATTTGTATTATACAATCTTATTAAAAAATACTTTGCAAAATATTCAAAACTATGATACTTTCTATAGTCATAAAACTGTTAGAAAGAAAGTATCTCTCCAGTTGGCATATTATACTGTTAATTAATTAATTAATTCAATACATTTCATGCACATCATGTTCTAATTACCATTAACATGATTAATATGTTATCAATACAATATGTTATCAATACAGTATGACTTTTTCAGGAACAGTTGCGCAGTCAACCATGCGTCCTACAACAATGCCTCCGTCAACCATGCCCCCTTCTACCATGGCTCCTTCAACAATGCCTCTGTCAACCATGCCCCCCTCTACAATGCCTCCGGCAACCATGCCCCGTTCTACAATGGCTCCTTCTACAATGTCTCCGTCAACCATGCCCCCTTCTACAATGGCGCCTTCTACAATGCCTCCATCAACCATGCCCCCTTCTACAATGGCGCCTTCTACAATACCTCCGTCAACCATGCCCACTTCTACAATGGCGCCTTCTACAATGCCTCCGTCAACCATGCCCCGGTCTACAATGCCTCCGTCAACCATGCCCCCTTCTACAATGGCGCCTTCTACAATGCCTCCGTCAACCATGCCCCCTTCTACAATGGCGCCTTCTACAATGTCTCCGTCAACTATGGCCCGTTCTACAATGCCTCCTTCTACAATGGGTCCGTCAACTATGCCTCCGTCAACGATGCAACCCGCAACGACAGGTACTGATATAATCCTTAAATCCCCTACAGTTATGTTTGTTTTAGTCTGCTGTATCTTCGTCACCATCTGTTTCCCGAAATTGACACCGTTGGTAATATATAACGAATTTAAGGAATTGCTTGTATAATTGCTTGTCTGTATTCTGTTCTCGGTATGAACCGTTCTCGTCTTCCGTTTGACATGAGATTTTATTTAAGGTCAGGTTTTGTTGCATATATGTGGACACCAAGGTATTGAGCAGGTCTGATCTTTGTGAAATGGTACAAACACTTTCAAAATTCCAGGAAGTCATTACAACCGTTTGGCACTGAAATACGATATGTAAAGAAAATAAACATTTATTTAAAGCTTAAGTCTGCTCAAGGCAACATTTTCTACCAATTAGGGCAGTTGGCGCATTTCCGGTTTTACTTGCAATACAGATCTATTCATATCGTTCTATTTTATAACATTGACAGTTTCATATTTGAAATGTACCTCTTTATTCGACATTCCATAAAAAAGTTAATACACGTTCACTATAAAAAAACATAACACGGCATATGATTACAGATGGATACGTGTGGATTATAGCTTAATACGTATAAAAAAATTATATTTCAGCTCAAGGACAGTAAGTCTGCTATTGCAACAAGAGGCATGACTGCACAGATGCAGTACAAGTATATGGATACACATTTACACCGATTTACTTAGATATTTCCTGTAATAAAACGGTTATATAAGTTGCTTAGTTTTATATAATGTTTACATATGATTCAACGAAAATCTGTAATACACATGTGACTATTGTTATATAAGGAATTATAAATTCTTGGCATTATTTATTAATAAGCAGAGTAGACATTTTAATTGACGGTTGCACATAATTGCACTTTTGGCCAATACCCTAATTAAACTCCATTATTTGCATTACTTGTCAAACTTGTTAAAAACAAGCACAAAACGTTATACAAGAAAACTATAATATAATAGTGTAAGTGTGAGCTGTGTTAAAATGTGCGTGATATCATAAATTGATTCATAGTTTACGGGCTTGACACCTACGTTCACATATTCGTTAAGTCATTAATATGTTCGACTGTTATTGATGTGTGTTTAATAAAATATTGTGTCTATGGCAGTAATTTCTTGATTTTGAAACCAAAAATGTATTATTTCCAGGATGCAACAAAACTTTTTTCCCTCAGTATATGAACCAGGCATAGAAAGTACAGTATGTAAAAAGTTCTAAATCGCTTATTATTTTATAATCCATGTATTGACTTAATCGAACATTTCACCTGTTGAGATAAACACTTCTTAGATATAGTTCATTATCTTTCTTCATACTAATTTGAACAAAGACGCTGATTTGGTTAAAAGAGTTTCCAAACTGTTTTAAATATTACTCATAAAACATGTAAAAAGCTAAACAAACGAAAGGTGGTGACACATATTTCACCACGTTGAGCGGAAACAAAGAATAAGTCTGACAATGTGTTTTCGCTTTTCTTGAAACGCACTGCATTCTACATCCTTCAACTTTTGTAGGAGTGAAATAATTAATTTAACTTCAATAGGACTCCGATAGATATTATTTCAGTAGATACGTTGGATGAAAATCAGGTGTTTGGGTTCCCAATGTACATACTTATCAGACAATCACACATATCTAACCGACCTCACAGGATGGTCGCTGTGTGATTTAGCATACAGTGACATTTTATAATCTGTATAGAACAGTTCAGAAAGTTCAGGTCTATACATGTGCAAAACTTATACGTGAACCATACTGTCTAATAATAGTTACACATTTAAAGGCGATATTTAAATTCCAAAAGGGTCCAGGAAACCATTGTGCGCTCTATTTAGTAAAACTACGTGTCGTACAATTGAGTTGTTTGAACGAAAATAATTTTTCTGCTGAATTGTATTTTAGATATATTCAGTCGTGAAAAGTGTTACCACTATGTATATGTTTATTTATGGTGCTGAATGTACACGTTTATTGTTGACTTTGTCTTTCAAGGTCATTTAAATTAATAACGTCAATCTATTTCTGGATGATTCTTAATATGTATACTGTATTTATGACATTTCTATGGGTGAAAGATTGAGATTTCTCAGTGGAAGAAAAATCATAATCGCTAAATATTAATAACTAACTTACGTATCGTATAATATATTATTCAAACAACTGGGACTAAATGTTTTAAGTAGATAAAAACAGTGATTCGGTCCTCATTTGCATCTGTTATATACTAGTGTATTACAAGAAATAATTAATGACTTTTTTAGACTCCCAAAGCCATGCTATGTGATAAAATCTAATCAGCATGAATAGGCTATATATGTAGTTCGAAAAACATAAAAGCCTAGACAGTCACAAAGCAAGTAGTGACTTGAAAGAGGCCTTAGAAACAGGAGAATAAACATTTAAGTGCACAGAAGGACAAGATTGAAGACAAATGTCCTTAACTTTGGACATTAACATATTAGAATGCGAACTTTGAACTAGATTATTATTCTAATTCACAACTTAATCATCCACCTATTAATAGTTGACCGTATCTCTGCCTTTTAAGATACGAGCTTAAAAGGTCAATCAATAGCATAGATAAAATATACCAGCCGTTGTATTTTACGTCAAGCGTCTACGAAGAAATCAGGATGATCAACATCCATGTGTTTGTCCTAGTATTTAGTTCAGCATAGGGTAGAAATATTTTAATACATTAGAACAATTATATCTTTTATACAGTTGAAGGAATTATTATCATTCTGTTTGGCTTGAATTGTCATCATTTTTGAAAAGTAGATATAAAATTCGAACAGGAAATGTAGCAATCAAGGACCACAGTCAAGCAAAAACACAGAAACAAACACTAATTACAAAGATGAATAAAAGGCAAAGTATGACATCACAAACATAGTGTTGACAATAGGGCTACCGCCTTGGAACGGTCAGTGGCAAAAACGGTTGCTGCGGTAAAAACCAGGTTCTAGGATGCACCAAACCTCACTCTTACTCAATTGTCATCCCAATAAAAACGGACTGTGTAAATAAAGAGATATCCTCGTCAGGATATATTCTCTAACAAAAAGGCAGCATTAACAGGTAATATAAGTAGTATAACATATAAATGGTCGTGTATATATAAATATAGAAAACAAAAGCCTAGAAAGCCACAACACACGATATCAATGACTTGGCAGAAGCCAAAGCAACTAGAACAAACTGTTAAGGGTAAGACAATACAATATTTAAGACAAATATCAAACGCTACCGTCCATTGAGGATATAGTTAGGCATAGTCATAGGGTCCACAAAATGTCCGTTCATCGCACAATCAAAACGGAAAGCGTACTGGCGAACTGTAAATGGATCAATCACTAAACATACTGCAAAATGATAAGGTCATTATCTCTTTTGATAGACTGTTTAACACATTAAATAACTAATGTATGAAAGTGATTATGACCAAGGATCTTACGAAGTTTGTAAACCACCATGATCATTGTCGCAGGAGAGTTCTTTTATATTTTAAAGGTAGAACCTGATTTAAACACCCGTCGGCCTTTTTTTGGCCACTGACCGTTCCATGGAGGTAGCCTTTTTGTCAACCCTTTTGCGTTTCTGATGTCTTATTTTGCCTTTTATTCATCATGTTCATCTTTAAAGTTGTCTGTTTCTGTGTTTGTTTGTGGTTGACTGTCGTCCTTAAATGCTACTTTTACCATGTTTACTGTTCGATGTTTATATCAAATTTTACGATAATAATATTTTGCAAATGTTTCTAGAAGTTTATGGTAAAGGAAGCCCTGCTGGAGTAGCTTCCTATTTATACGAATATTAATGTCCTCAACACAATATAAGCTCTCGAAAAACGAATACGTCGAAAAATATAGACACCATAAGAAGTAACTCGGAAAACATCCACCTCTACGTGAGGATAATTAACATTAAAATCATCTCTCTTGTCCTAGATTTTACTAATTAATTCACTATTTTCAAGAGAGAGATGTAAATCAAGAAATAATCGACAATATCTGAAATGTTAGCTTTGTTGAGTTAAGTTATTTGTGAGAGTTAGTATAAACCATAGTATTAACCAAAGTAGAAATGAAAGTATTGTTAATGTTCAATATGTCATCCAGATATTGAGAGGTGCCATTAAATGCTTCAATTACATCTTCCTGAGTAGCTGGTGAAAGACTCAACATAAAATCTCTTTCATAGCAATACATGAACAAATCTGCAACAAGAGTTGCACAGTTAGTACTCATAGGGATATCAGCACTTTGTCTATAAACGGTAGCTGCATACCTGAAGATATATCTAATAATAAATGGGTGCTTCAACATCTTCTTGTCAAGTCCACATATAAGTGTAATTTTCTAAACTGCCGTTAGTGCAAAAATGCTTTAATACTGTTAAAGGCCAACATTGTAGTGTTTTCTCTAGCAAACGTTGTTGGAATGAGAGTAATAAGTCTGTCTTTGATAATATACATGTACATCACCTTATCACAGGTAAGGTTGTGTAATTATATTAAGTTTATAAATCCAAAATGGAACAATGGATCAATTGATAAGAAAGAGTATGATAATGGACCTTTGGAAACGGCCGAAAACGACACATACGAAATATTGCAGTCTCGGTTTGATTGAGACTGTTCATGAGCGGTAGTGAAATATGCAAGCTACCGCTCACGCCCTCTAGCCCCGAGTTGAGCAGAACTCAATATTAATAAAATCAATAGTACAGAATTTTAACCATCCCGAAGATGGCATGCATATGGCGGTGGACATGGAGTAGCCTCTCATCATTATTTGGGAGCAGCGGTTATGAAACCTGCATATCACAAGTAACAGTAAAAAGACTAAATTAAAAAGCAGACAACATATCCTATAAGTGGTTAAACAATACCCAGAGCCACACTCGGTTCTCTTTTTTTACACTTTAATCCAACGTTTCAGTGGGATTCACCCACCTTTGTCAAGGTTACACAATAATTAACAAGATTTAAGTAAGATCCATCTTGCTGTATTGACAATCCTAACACAAATGTTCACGACGTCGCTATGACGTCGCGACGTCACGATATCATGTAGTTATTATGCTGAAATGCCATTACTAGAATACCGCAAAAACTCAATTGTGAACGTTAAGATACTGAAAAGTTGAAAGGTACACGATGCTTCCGAATAAGGTACTTAAAATACAAAATATATATTTCTCTATAGTAAGAATACAAATATACTACTTTTTCTATCAAATTAATTCTATTTTACTAATACATAGACTTGGACCTTTAAATTATTATCTTTATAATACGACTATAATTAATTACTTAGATAGTAACCAAATCAAGCAATATCATAGAATGGTTTATCTATACATATCAAATATTTTCACAGTTATGGTATACATTACTAAATATTTACTTTAAGTATATCATTGTATTAGTTTTCTGTTCATTATATATATATCATATTCTGTTTATTATTATCATCTTGTACAGTCCGTTTTTGGGTAGATATTTAATTCCTGTTTAGTCCCAAAGTTGTGACTGTCATAAATTTCTCAAACCAGTATTCGTCCCTTGTCCTTTTGTACGTAGTGCTTTTGTCATTTACTTTCTCTATTATACAGACACGCAAGTCATCTACCGAATGTCCACTCTGGATAAAGTGGCTAGCAACACCTTTGTCGCTTTCAGCCTTGATATTCCACATGTGCTCTCGACTCCGTATCCGTAGCTATCATTCCGTCTCCTCCACGCTTTTTCCGCATGAAATTAAATATATTAACTTGCTAGTGTCGTACCCCGCTGTTCCCACTGAATAATGAAAAGTCACACCTCCATAGAAATATCTTGTCTTTAAACTGAAACACTCATACGTTGATTAAGTTAGCATTGTTTTTATCTACGTTAAACAAATCCTTATCTTTATACAAGATATATATGCTGGGTTTTGAAAAAACAACAACATTTGTTTACAATTATCAATGAACACGATGAAGGAGTATTAAAGTAACAAAATAAATATAATGACAATTTTGTGAAATTAAATGTTTACTGCTTTTAAGATTTAAAGGGACACACGACAATCTAGTGTATTTTCAAATAAAATTCTTTTGAAAGACCCTCAGATTGCAGAGACCCCCTTTTATCAAAATTGTATTTTAAATCTTCTTTTAAATATTGTAAAGACATTTTTAAAAAACTCCCCATTTATACAGTTTCTTACCATGATATGCATTTTTTACTTTTGAATATTTTGAAAACTGTTTATAAATAAACATAATGCATATTACATCTATATCTGTACGGTGTTTTGAAGGGTGACACAACCGACCTTCACAGACCTATTACGGGGTGCATAAATGTATTACCATTAATTTGGTGATCAAAATTAAAAAAAAGTATTCTAGTGTCGTATACTCCAGTTCAATCTACTAAGGCTGATGTTGTTTCTACGCATATCACTCGGTATATGTATTTTCCATGTTCCACCGTTTTTAACACTGAAAGTTGTGCCTCCTGTCGATTGAAACTGATCGGTCTGTTGATAATGTTTACAAATAGCGCATTTGTACATGCGTAATTCATAATAGTATCCTTTGCCCCCAATACTTTATTTAATTTGTCATGTATAAGAATATCTCCTAGGTTTCTCCCACGTCTATATGGAACCAGAGAAGGTTCTTCAAATATCAAATATAGTATTAAAAAGTCATAAATACTTATAGATGAAACTTGGCGTTTATAGAAAATGTTATCAAGAAAGTCTCCTGAATTTTTAATTGACCAAAATAAATTAATTCCAGAGTTGTCATAAGCATAATAATGACAGAAAGACAAGAAGATTAAAGTTTGGAGATATTTGTAGAGGTACAGGGACTTGAATCATAAATTAAGCTGACTTTGCAAGTGTGAGGTTTGTTGCACCCTAGAACCGGTTTAAACCCCCAGTGACCTACTTTGCCACTGACCGTTCCAAGGCGGTAGCCCTATTGCCAACCCTTTTGTGTTTGTGATGTCGTTTGCATTTATTATTGCTTTTGCCTTCTTGTTTGTCTGTTTGCGTGTTTGTTTCTGTGTTTTGTGGTTGACTGTCCTCCTTGAATGCTACTTTCCCTGTCCGATCTTTTTATATTTCTTATATGGTTGTTTATGTAATTTGGGAATCCAGTACATATTAGGAAAAGTGTTTTCCCTTTCGTCTACCACAGCCTTGAAGTGGGGCACAGAGTGATATGCGTAGAAACACCATCATCCTTAGTAGATTGAACTGGAGTATACGAATTAGTGCTCCCGAGTTCCAGAGATAAAACATTGATGTGATATAACGCGTCAAACAATACTTTCATCATAACCTGCATTATCAAAAGGAATTAAAACTAATTTATTACTAAATTCTTTAATTCCCGATTTTAAATAACAAAAGGACAACATAGGTCTCGCCGGAAGTAAAGAGGGGTTAGCATTATTAAAATTAATACGGGTATCTCTAATTTTACAAATTGTCTTTTTTCAAGTTAAAAGGGAGTTCGGTTACGCTTGTTCTCTACTCTACGACACAATTGTATACTAAATCTTCAATGGATTGGGCGATCTGAGCCCGACATGCATTGACATACATTACGTGGTCCGAGTATTAACTTTCATACCCCATCCAATCCCTTCTCCAAGAAGCAAAACCGAGGTTGGCTAGGGTCTGACATAAAACCTTAATTTTGACTTTAAAAGTTTGCATATTGTAAAATTAAAACATTTCAGCATTTAATGGGTAATTGTAAACAGGTTATCGCATTTGTTTCAGTAAAAATGTTTTTAAACATGTTGTATTGTCGAAATATCCCCGTTATAAAAATCTGCTAATATAACATTTCCCATCGCTTAAAGGAATTAAGGCGGGACCACGTAATGGTTACACGCGATTTACGTTTGATGTTACCATTAAGTCTACGGCCTTGAGACTTAGATTTACACTTTAAAATATAAAATATGTTAATATATGGATATTTTGAAATATTGCCTTGTTGATAAATATTATCATTAAGGCCCAATGGATATGTTGTCTGCAAGAGTTTCTACTTTAGTTCTACAATATGTCTAGCTGTTTTAAAAAAACAATCGTTTTGTGTAGCATCATTATCATAAATTCATCCGGTTGAACAGAGACGTTACTGGACCGATGACCTGACTGGGGAAAGTGTGGGTACAAGTAATTCTTCATCTTTTAGGATTACCAGCATTAAACTATTTATGTTCGCGAAATAGAACTTAATAGAAAGATGGATATGTTTGTACAATATAAATCCGTCTGTTTTATTTATTTTCATTTCGTTTGTTTTCTTGTACCGAAAAGTATTTTAAACTGGTATTATATCAGATTTAAGTTTCTATTACACTGTTTAATGTTTATATCGAATTGTACGCCTGTGCTCTTACCCTTTCAACGCCAAATATCAAATGTCGTCTGCTAAAATTTAAATTCAACCCTTACGGTAATATTTTATATTTATGTAAAGTGTTATGGAAACATTATTACTGGGTAAAGAACAGTGTAAACCCTGATCATCCTGCAAATAGTATGCATGTTTTTCAGGGCCCACGCTGGTCGTAAAATCAACCTTTGCGACTATCGCGGCGAAAGGGTTAAAGCCATATTTTCATCAATGTACTAGTATATGTATTTCATACATTTGCTTTAACTCGTATAAAACAGCTGTTGCTGAGAACGCGAATTGTCCAATTGTCCATGTTTATTTTTGATCATCCTGGCGACTGGTACCATGCCAATCAGGACTGTAAGAGAAAGGGTGGCGCCCTCGTCCACGTACATTCCAGCACTGAGCAAGCATTACTTTTCAAAAGTGCGCAGGTATACTTCATCGGGTTTATCGCTATCTGGCTTGCAATATCTGAATATGTAGATTATTTACCTTTTGATGAAGTATATCTCCCGTATTAATACTAGCTCATGTGTAAGAGCAAGTTATAATATAAGCAAAAAGTATAAGAAAAGGTGATACTGTTTGAACAAAATTATGATATAAGCACCCTACATAACAAGGACGTTTTTACGAGTTATTTACAACAGTACCGGAATATTTTGCAAATTACCTGACACCGATCAAGATCAATCTGTTAATTTAAATGTAGTTTGGCAGGACAATGTCAATGCAAACGAGAATGCCTTCAAAGAATTACGAAATGTCTTGAATGTGGCACTCTACATTTAGGAAATTAAAGGGGTTGATGCACTATTTTCAAATAGATTTATTTAATAGGGCTCTGAAAAAAACATGAAAAAAGCTGAAAAAATTATCAAAATGCCATTCAAAATAAAGGAGATAATTATGATCTATTGAAAATTTGCAAAGAACATAAATGGAGGCGGCCATCTTGGAACGATGACGTCATCGCGCATTGTTACCATATATGGAATATTTAAAATTGAGATATATTATCTCTCAAAATCCAATTAATAATATTACCTGACAGTGTATTGTTAGACCTACTGTTTTTTATTTCGTATCTGCGAAATGAGATATTACGGGGTTCTCAGTATTTACATTTGACCATGGAACACATTTGTTTTTAATTTAATAGTTAGATGTTCTACATTTTTACAGTTGTATCGTGACCGTATCTACAAGAAGGACACTGGCATTAGACATCAGGTATATGTTTACAAATTAATAACAAACGTGTTAAAATTGGCATTTTCATCTCGTGATACGCTACCATAGCAAACATCAAACACGCAATCTATTTGCGTTTACTATTTAATAAAACTAATCCGCCAAATAACGGCAAAATTACACTGCAAAACGGTTTATCAAAACACTATCCAAATATTCAGGACATATCATAGTGTGTATGTGGCGATTAAAGGTATAGCTTTATTTACGGGTTCTTAAAATACTCGCGATTTTATATGCGTAAAATGAATTAATTAATACATGTAATTCGATGCCCCATCTTTGGGGATTGGCCTGGCTGGTTAAAGCCGTTTATATTGTTTATATAACGTTTGGGTTTTTAAAATAAGTATGTTATATATACACCTCGACGTCAGAAGGTTTAAAAACAGTGTACATCTGTTGTAAAATGTGCCTGATGGTGGCGGGATAGGGACTTTAGATGTTTGACAAATCGTGTTAAACATAGCAACAGTTCAAATAAAATAAATTGTTGAGGTTGTTTATGTGTGACTATGTTATAAGATCTTATGAGTTCCCATTCAATACATTGCAACATACAACATGTACAGTACAATGCAACCTTACAGTCAATTGTTTAAAATCAGGAAGGACATAAAACCGCCGCAACGTCAGACACGTTAGCGCCAAAACGTCAATTAACATCATAACGTCAGTTCTTTTAGCGCCAAAACACAATATGAAGTTGTCACGTTATGTCATAGACAACGTTGGATATCGAAGAGTTCAATAACAATTACATTCTATGGTGACGTGATTTACAAACTTCGTAAGATCCTTGGCCATGATCAGTTTTATACTATCTTTGTTAAATTTGTTAAAAGATGTATCAAAAGAGGTTATGACCCTATCATTTTGCAACGCACTGCATGCTTGGTGGTGGACCCATTTACAGTTCGCCACTATGCTTTCCTCTTTAATTGTGGGATGACCGGACGGGCTGTGGACGCTACGATGACGTCTGCATAAATTAATGCTGCCTTGTTGGTTAGAGAATAATTCATGGCGGGGATTTCTTTATTTACACTGTCCCGTTTTATTGGGTTGACGTTAGGTTAAGTGAGAGGTTAGGTGCAGAACCTAGAACCTGGTTTAAACCCAAAGATGCCTTTTTTGCCACTGACCGTTCCACGGCGGTAGCCCTATTGTCAACCCTTTTATGTTTGTGATGTCTTATTTGGCCTTTTATTCATCTTTAAATGTGTTCTTTGTTTCTGTGTGGGTTTGTGGTTGACTGTCGTCCTTGAATGCTGCTTTTCCTGTTCGAATTTTATATCTATATTTACGCCGACTTTTCAAAAAACAAACGATATAACTTTTTATTATATTTTTGATGTATTATGCTGGTAAATAATATATTGATGACTAGAAACATAATGCATGTATAACAAATAAAATAGCTTCAGTTTGCGTAGCGTTACAAATGTAATGCATTGATGCCCAACCATTCAAAATCGTTCCGGATGGTATTAATGTGTACATTCAACATAATATGAAATGGGTGTTCACAATGGCTAACAAGGGAAGTTATTTGATAACAGAAAACACACTTGATATTACAACATAAAATGCTGTACTCGCATATTATTTATTTTATATTTATTCAAAATCTATGATACCGGAAGGCGATAACTACAAAGAAGTTAAGAAACAGTATAACTATGGATTTCTTAGTATGCTACGAACATATGTTACGAGGTACAATAAATTATTGCGTTGAAGTTTAATATTTATATATATATATATATATATATATATGTCAATACGTTTGTTTAATAAATAGGGACATAATTGACATCATGTTCTATTGAACTGTTAATACACGTATACAACCGATCTCTGAAGTGAAACGAATATAAAAGCTACCACAATATTAAGTACTATTGTCTATTTTATAGTATATTATCAATCATTACATGTATAAAACAGGATGTTGTCTGCTTTGGAACATAACCACGGTGTTAACATATATGACTGAAATATGCATAGACACGATTGGGAATCTGTAAACCTTTTAGAAATACATTTTGAATACATGTTTCATCCATAGGAGATCCACTCGACTTCAAGTTCTGAGCTTCAAGCCAGCCAGGCTTTTTTGGAGGTTCTGATGATTGTGCACTGATGGAGTCAGCGAACATGGACATTGGCATGATTATCCCTGCCATGGATTCCTGTTTACTACACAGAACCATGGATGTATTTGTAAATATGGTAATACGATCAACATGATCAAAGACAGAATAAACATTTTGATTTGTTATAACACTGTAGTATGTAATCGTATTAAAACAACACAATAAGTATTTGCAAAATAAAACTATTCACACTATGATATTTTCTATAGTCAGCAAACTTTTAAAACAAAGGTGTAAGTAGCTCTCCAGTTGTTGGCATACATTACGGTATAATGTGTTCAATATGTTATATGTGCGTTGTTATTACCATTAGTTATCAATACATTACGGCTATTGCAGGAACAGTCTCAGCTACAGTGGCACAGTCAACCATGCCTAATTCACAACTGCCCGTGACATCCATGCCTTCTACAACAATGCCTCAGGCAACCATGGCTCCGTCTACAATGCCTCTATCAACAATGCCCTCTTCGACAATGCCTCTTTCACCTATGCCTCCGTTGACAATGCCGCAATTAACAATGCCTCCGTCAACCACGGCTCCATCTACAATGCCTCCATCAACAATGCCCACTTCGACAATGCCTCCTTCAACTATGCTTCCGTCAACGATGCCACCCGCAACGACAGGTACTGGTATAAACACCGAATCTCCTACATTAATATTTATCATAATTGTTCTTTGTGTGGAACTCTGGCTTGTAAGGTATAGCGTCTTTTTCTTTTTCTTCATATATATTCAAGATTACCAATGTGTCCCGGAGTATTATACATAAACCTTTATCCGGCTGAAATGTTACTCAGTCGCTGTATTCCTTTATGATATGTGCGTTTCAGACTGTAGTGTTTTTCGTCGCCACCTGTTTTGCACAAGTGACACCGTTGATAAATTATAACAAACTTAATCGTTCTCTCGTTTTCGTTATTAATCATCCTCGTGTGCCATTTGACATGAGCTTTAATTGAATTGACAATTTTGTGGAAGATGTGTGGACACTGAAATTAATTAACAGGTCTGAATTTCTTAAAATGGCGCAGGGGCTTATAAAAAGCAATGAAAAACGACATGCGAAGAAAAACAAATATTATTAATAAATTAACGGCTTTAGGCTACGCATTTTCTCCCATTTCAATAACTAAAGGGAGGTAGCGCAAGTCTAGTTTTAGAGTTAGTTATATATTTATATAGTCTTATTTCATAAATTTGGCAGAACTATATCTGCATCTGCGTCTCAAAATTATGCCATTGCATAAAATAGCATACTATGCCATGCCCAAAAAAGAAATGCGATTGCAGACGGATATATGCGGAGTATACCTATATATTTATCGTATGTTGTTTTATATTTCAGATCCAGGACAGTAATTCTAATATTGCTGCAAGAAATATAATTGCACAGATCTACCACTCCACATATATGTATACACACTTATTTAAGAATATATAAAACATAAACTACACCAATAAAAGTAGCTTTTCCCTGTAATCATTACGTTGGCCGAGTATTAGCTTTCATACTTCATCCAACCAAAAAATGTGCATATTTTAAAATTAAAACATTTAATATGTAATTTTACACAGGTTATCGCGTTTTTGCTGAAAAAATGTTTTTAAAACGTGTTTCATGGTCGAAATATCCGTTATAAAATCCTGCTAATTATAGGTTATTTAACATGGTTCTGTACAATACGGAGATATATTTGGACGAGTACACAGCTGGAAAAGTCATATTGGACGAGCCGTTAGGCGAGTCCAATATGATTTTTTCCAGCTGTGTACGAGTCCAAATATATCCCGTATTGTACAGAACCATGTTAAGTAACCTTTTTATTCTATACCTTTATTTTAACCAATCATTTATAATTCGGATATAACTTTCGTTTGTTTCATGCTTTCAAGCAAGTCGCTATGAACATCGAAAGCACAATTGCATGTAGGTCTATGTATTTTATATATTGTGTTCGACATGGCTTACTCTCAAGCTTTATTTGCTTGAAAGAATGCCCATTTCTCCGTTGTCAACAGTGATTAAATACTACCGAAGGTCAGTTTCAAACAATGATATATTATGCTAGTTTTTTGTGTTTTTTTTTTGTTATAAAGGAAAATTAAATAAAAATATGTGCAATAGATAGGTTTTCATTACTTGACAACAATTTATGGTTAGGTAATGACAGAAGCCTGTCGGTTCTGATTTTTATTCGGACCTTTTCACGCGTTTCGGTCTTTATCATAGGTTTAACATGGAACCTGTGAAGCGTACAATACGAACAAAATACGGGATATTTTGTACGCGCGTGCGTCCCGATACGGAAATATATTGTACGGTCACATGACTCGAAAGAGCGTCTACGATTGGATGTATAAATTAGGTATAGAATAATATAAGATATTTTCCATCGCTTAATGGAATTAAGGTGGGACAACGTAATGACTTGGCATGCATCAAAGGTCAAACCTGTTGATAATTAGCACCAAAAAACTATACTAGAAAAATATAACATCATTTTATAAGTACGCTGTTTTTAAAGGTGATGATGTCTTGAAATGTTTCATAGTTATGGACTAGGAACAATTTCTTTTTTTTTCTCCAGCCCCTGTTTATAACCGAGGGGGGACCACTACACATGACTGCCGAGTTACTGTTACTGACACGGGCCATTGACATGGGCCATGTTTTCCAACATATTACACAACATATTTAAGAACACATCTTCATATATTTTAAATATGCATTCAGATAAAAGCAAGATAATAACAAGCTCGTTATTCCAAACGACCGGTCTAACAGTA
>JAWPHD010019058.1:0-37240 GCA_037043455.1 Cyrtodaria siliqua
CTCCTTAATTTCAAACATGTGCTTACCACTACTCTTAATTAGGCCTTGAACCAGGACCCAAAATGTTCGATATTGTTACCAACTCAAGGGACAAATTCTACCATCAATTTTTGAAAGAACAATGCATATAGATTACATTTTTCCATGACAGCAATCTGGAACAGGTAGCTTATATAAAAAAAAATATGGTATATTAATATGTTATCATTGTAGCGCTTTCATATACGTTTTTGATGTTCATGTTTGAATGTCATGCTTGTGTGAATAATTATTGAGGTACTTTTTAAAGATGCAATTAAGTTTACAATGACAATTTGGATAAAACTCTGGAACTATGTGATAAATTCAGAAATATTTTATAAGAGGTGATGTGCTAGCGCCTAAAAAAAAAGACAAGATAGGTAAGCACAGTTAAAAAACACTACTTTGAACCTTATCTACAAAATGTGGTACACGATGGACAAATTAAAAAACAGAAAATCGCCGCCATTTGAAAAAATAACGATAAATGGCTGGTGAGAACTATATACAACAGTTTAAATGTAAATAATTTATAACATGCTTCCTGCACGCAGTATGAATAACAACAAAGGCCAAGATCAATTAGCGACCTAGACTCAACAAGTACGTTGAATAGTACACTTGAAACGTCAATAGTGACACATTAGACAACAAAGACAAGAAAAAAGTAAACAAAAAAGGCGCAAGTGTAAAAAGGGAAAAAAACTTAACGTCATGGAAGAAAGTATGGAAGAAAAGGTGTCTTTCACATAGAAGATTGACGAGATCAATAAAAAACTGAGCAACATATTAACAAAAGACGACAAAGACTTCATAAAAAATATGTTCATGACACCTTGGAAGCAATGAAAGAACAAATTATAGGTACGGTAATTAAGAGAGTTGAAGTTCTAGAAGGGGACATGCACGACAAGGCAATAGAAATAGAGAATTTAAAGAAAGTGGTTAACGTATGCAAATCAAAGAACGAAGATCTTCTAAACACAAATAAAGCATTGAATGACTAGTTAAAGAAAGAGAAAAGTGAAAGGAGTGAATAAATAAACGATCTCAAACAATACGGAAGACGAAATAATATTCGCATATCGGGCCTGTCGCATGACAAAGAAGGTGAGACATCCCAAGAAACAACTGCGGGAATAATCAGTATTCTGAACACAGACTGGGCCTTAACCTTTCAATACGTGATACTGACATCGCCCACCGTCTAGGCAAATACGATAAAAATAAACACAGACCAGTTATTGTCAAATTTTTAAGCAGACAATTGAAAAGTAACATTCTTCGCAATGCGAAAAACTTCAAAGGATCTGACCCGTACCAATCAGGAGGTATTGTCCTCGCTACGTCTAAAAGCGAGAGAAACCATCGCCAAAGTTGGTCGTTTGAGGGAAGGCTATTTGTCAAGAACAAAAACGACACCGTAGAAGAAGTACGATACAAAGACTACGGAAAGTGGTTAAGCCTACCATGGCCGCAGAAAAAATGAATCCATGGATGTCTTAAAGTTATAATAATATACACAGTTTTAACGCGAAACATATAGACGAACACTTTTTTTCCCCCAGATTAACAAAAACGATAACTTTTATAATTAAAAACAACAGAGACTTTCATTTCAACACAGAAGAACTTTACCAATACAGAACAGACAACCAATTATGCATATTTCTGTTTCAGAAACTTAAAGACAATTACTCATGTTTAATTTATATTGATGTAGGCCACAGACTTAATAACAAATATATTATTATGTATGTGTGTAAACCCATTAATACCCATTTTAAAGACAACAAGTCAGACATATCCCTGTTTCGGGAAATTAAAGGCAGAGACACCTTCATATCGTTGTAGGCCTATAGGCCCATTTAATTATTAATAACAATAGATATGTGTGTAGATGTATATATGTATAAGAAATGAATATTCTATAGACATAACAAATATATGTATATTACCATAAAACTAGGAAAACGCACTCAATCTATAAGGGAGACGACCTCTAATATATTACTCTAATTTGTAACACAGAGTTGTCTAGTCTTTGAAGAGATAGTCGACAAAATGTCGCGAAATGCTATAATACTCGAACTATTGCGTATTATCACGACACGGTTTTAAGCTGAGCTCTAATTTGATAACGATCTCCATTTTAATATGGAGGAGAACAAGAACTCTGACTAATATATGTAATATTACAGGTAGATGTATATAAATAAGTACATGAAAATATTAGCGATCCAGAGTAATTTTTCAATCACCTCTGCATGTTTACGGTTAAAGAAAAAAAAAACGAACACCACAATAACACGTATATGATACTATATACTTATGGATACATTTTAGGTTCATCATGTTATTTGCTGGTATTGTTTGTATATATGTTTAACGTTCGCAGTCAAATCTATAAAATGTATGTTGTGTCCTCGCGGGTTTTTGTGACCGATTATAATTATTTGAACAAACTGTATAAGACATTATTTAAAAAACAACAAAAAACGTTAATAAAAAGCTTTTGTTAAAGGGACATGCGGCAATCTTGAAATATTTATCAAACAAGTTGACGTCTTGGTTTATTGATCCACTACGAGTCTGTCTTTTTGACATTAAAGCGTTCTTGAATATAATTAAATAAAAGTTCTCTTTCCACTTTATGATGGACGACGTGAGCTTATCGAGATTGTCGTATGTTCCTTTAATTCATCTTTAATTCATTTTTACATCTTTCTACCTCCGTCCAAATTCATGGACCATCCAAATCGTGTTGATGATTTAAGAATGTGTGTAACTAATGGAGTTTACATTGCACAAAGGCAACGTCACTGCTGGGTATATACAAATACAACATTTAATTCTCTAATTATATTACACTTATATTCATCAAGCTCTAAGTTCCAGCGAGACACCCAGTATCTCTCAATTATCTCCTTAACATTGTCTTGACTACAAATGTTAGGTAAAATTACATTTGCCTCCATGAATGTACAGGGTCTCGGTGACAAAAAAAAAGAAAAGACACTTTTGACTTTCTAAAAAGTAAAACATATTCAGTTTATCTGTTACACGACACTCACTTTACTGATGCAGAAAATGACTATATTCAAGTTCAGTGACTGCTATTTTAGTAATTTTTCAAGCCAGTCAAGAGGAGTTCTATTCTTTTTGATAACAATTTTGAACTGAAAGTGCATTCAGAAATTAAAGATGAGGATGGAAATAAACTAATTCTTGATGTCTCAATCGATGGGAAACGGTTAAATATAATAAACATTTATGGTCCTAATAGAGACGATCCAAATTTTTATCGTACACTTAAAAATAATATTACATCCAGTGAATATCCTTCAATAATAGCAGGTGACTTCAATTTGATATTAAATCCTGAAATAGATTGTTTCGATTATGTTAATGTTAATAATCCAAATGCCAGAGATGTAGTGATTGAAACAATTGTTGAATGTAACTTAATAGACTGAAATTTAGAAAATAGAGAATTTACTTGGTTTAGAAAAAATTCTAAAAAGAGAGCTAGGCTAGATTTTTTTCTTACATCAGATAATATTTATACGTATATTCATGAAACAAAAATCTTGCCAGCCTATAAAACTGATAACTCAATGATCCTTTTAAAACTTCATTTTAACAACTTTAATAAAGGTAACTCATATTGGAAAATGAACAACTCCCTGTTAAAAGATGCAGAATATGTTGAAGAGATAAAAACACTGAAACAAGCAATAAAAAAACTCAAAACGCAAAAGAGGAGCAGTTAGTTGATATGGACGTCAACTTAACTAAATTTAATATGGATGACCAACTTTTTTTGATGTTTTGCTAATGGAAATAAGGGGAAAAACCATAGCATACTCTTCCAATAAAAATAACTTTAAAATAACAGAGAACATTCTCTTCTAAATGAAATTCAAAATTTAGAAAAAGAAATACTATTAGAACATGACTTAATTGAAAATAAACGGAATGAACTATATGAAAATAGCTAGAAAAAACTAGAGGGAACAAAAATAAGATCTAGAGCAAAATGGGTTCAGGAAGGGGAAAAACAAGCAGATACCCAGCAAGCAAGGCTAAATGGGACCCATATGGGCTATATCCGGGCACGCCCATGTGGGATTACCCATATGGGTCCTATATGGGTCCCACATTCAGCAAGCCCATGTGGGATTACACATATGGGTCCTATATGGGTCCCACATTCAGAAAGCAAGGGTAAATGGGACCCATATGGGCTATATCTGGGCACGCCCATGTGGGATTACTTATATGGGCCCTATATGGGTCCCATATGCTTTGCTAGCTGCTTTGACCCACATGGGCTGCCCACATGGGACCCAGGTTAATCCCGGTTGCACTTTTGGTATGGGGCCCATGTGGGCAGCTTATATTGGGCCCGTATGGAAAACAACATTGGACCCATATGGGTCCCATATGCTTTGCTAGCTGGGCAGTTAAAGGTCTCACTACAGAATTACCTCCCTTAGACATGACGGTAGTAAGATTCTTACACCGTAAAAAACTAGGGCTGTGTTAATCGGTTTGCTCTGAACTTGGAAATGTGCAATCATTCTCTTATTTCTGCCTTCAGGTGACAAGATTGGAACATGTTCATGACTTCTGCCAAGTTTGGATGCCACTGGGTTATTTTCGAGGAAGATATGATAATTTGAAAATGAGTAGGAATACAGTTGAATTATCAGTGAAATGGAGCTAGTTTTGAGGGGTACTAAAAAAGACTGGAATTTAAAAAAAAAAAAAGGTCAACTTTTGATTTTTTGTGGATATTCTGAGCTTCAGAGGAAGGTTTGCAGATTGAGGGGAGATTTAAAGACCAATGGACATTTTAAAGTATGTTCGCAGTGGTCCACAAGTGACCATTTTTACATATATTATATAGTGTTGATTAATTCACTAGTGAGACTTAAACAACCCTCATCTGGATCAGGGAAAAGCTTGACAGACAGCGCCTGTTGTTTCTAGAGTGGATTTTTTAAAGTGAAATCTTGATTTTAGAGTGAAACAGTGTATTTCTAAGGCATAACATGGATTTTGATAAGTATTTGATGCTTTTGCAGTGTAAAATAGACTACTTTGCTTCTAGTCGGACCCCGTGCATGCTTTATAACCGTCATTTGGGACTTCATAGACGAATCTGTGGTCAGAAAGTGTCAGAATATGGGAGACAGTCAATTGTTTTGGCTGGGAGACATACTCAGATGAACATGTTAGCTCACAGAGTGATGTATATGTGTGTGAAGTGTGTTCCTAGTATTCCTAGGGGAATGGACGTGTCTCATCTCTGCCACAACAGTTTATGTTTGCGATTTGACCATCTCAGCTTGGAGCCTCATAGCGTCAACATGGAAAGACAAAGATGCCTGAACATGATACCAATACTGTGTTTAGGACATAAAGAGTATCCTGATTGCATGCTTCATGTGAGTAGATTGTATATATTATCCTATTGTAGTGTTTCATGTCAAATTGTTACCCCACCCACTTTTCATATAGCAAAATGTGTGGTCATTGTTTACTTGTCGAGAAGGTCAGTTGAGTATGTTTTATGTTGTCGTTGGTCATCGTATACTTTAAAGGGACACTGTCCGTAACTTTTAGCTTATAAAACACCCAATAATTATGTTCGCAAACATTATACACTAAGCATTATTCAATATTTACTAATTAAAAGCAAGATTGTTTAACGGAATTCAATTGCGGTACAAAAAAAAGCAAATCCACTTCGTGGGTTTGAACTCGCAGTAAAAATAAGTGTGCGTGAGCGTAAAGTTGTCGGAACTCGCTCCCGACTGACTGAGCTAAGCGGATTATACATATTACGCAATACATACTTACTATGGTGAAAACCTAGTGCGCTATGGAAGTCACGTGAACGCATAAAAGGTAAATATTGTGGGTCCCACTTTATTTACATTTAATAATTAAAACTTTTTTTTTTCAAACTCACGAATGTATTCCTACATACTTCTTAGGGTCTATCCTCATGTTTTCATGTATACATTTCAATGAATAAAAGTCAGACAGTTATTTGGTTATGCTCAATATCTGCTTACTTACGGACAGTGTCCCTTTAAATTTGTTCACTTTGTTGATAAATCTGTTTTATAAGTTTGTAACAGTTGTGTTGTGTTGTGTTGTGTTGTGTTGTGTTGTGTTGTGTTGTGTTGTGTTGTGTTGTGTTGTGTTGTGTTGTGTTGTGTTGTGTGGGGTTGTGTTGTGTGGGGTTGTGTTGTGTGGGGTTGTGTTGTGTGGGGTTGTGTGGGGTTGTGTTATGTGGGGTTGTGTTGTGTTGTGTGGGGTTATGTTGTGTTGTGTTGTGTTGTGTAGGGTTGTGTTGTGTGGGGTTGTGTTGTGTTGTGTGGGTTGTGTTGTGTGGGGCTGTGTGGGGTTGTGTGGGGTTGTGTTGTGGTTGTTGTGGTTGTGGTTGTTGTTGTTGTTGTTGTTGTTGTTGTTGTTGGTGTGGTGTGGTGTGGTGTGGTGTGGTGTGGTGTGTTGTGTTGTGTTGTGTTGTGTTGTGTTGTGTTGTGTTGTGTTGTGTTGTGTTGTGTGGGTGTTGTGTTGTGTTGTGTTGTGTTGTGTTGTGTTGTGTTGTGTTGTGTTGTGTTGTGTTGTGTTGTGTTGTGTTGTGTTGTGTTGTGTTGTGTTGTGTTGTGTTGTGTTGTGTTGTGTTGTGTGGGGTTGTGTTGTGTTGTGTGGGGTTTTGTTGTGTTGTGTGGGTTGTGCTGTGTGGGGTTGTGTGGGGTTGTGTTGTGGTGTGGTTGTGGTTGCTGTGGTTGTGGTTGTTGTTGTTGTTGTTCTTTCTTGTTGGTGTGGTGTGGTGTGGTGTGTTGTGGTGTGGTGTGGTGTGGTGGGGTGTGTTGTGTTGTGTTGGGTTGGGTTGTGTTGTGTGGGTGGGGTTGTGTTGTGTTGTGTGGGATTGTGTTGTGTGGGGTTGTGTTGTGTTGTGTTGTGTGGGGTTTTATTGTGTTGTGTGGGTTGTGCTGTGTGGGGTTGTGTGGGGTTGTGTTTTGGTGTGGTTGTGGTTGCTGTGGTTGTGGTTGTTGTTGTTGTTCTTTCTTGTTGGTGTGGTGTGGTGTGGTGTGGTGTGGTGGGGTGTGTTGTGTTGTGTTGTGTTGGGTTGGGTTGTGTTGTGTGGGTGGGGTTGTGTTGTGTTGTGTGGGGTTGTGTTGTGTGGGGTTGTTGTTGTTGTTGTTGTTGTTGTTGTTGTTCACCAGGAATTGAGGCGTCTTTTTCAAACCGACACGCGACGTTGTTTTCTCGGACTTGCTGTCTTGCCCAACGAACACACATTTAAGACATTTAAGACATTTCAGTCTCTCGCACCACCCTAACCCCATCTGTTTATCAAATTTCAAGTCAAAGTTTAATTTCCCTTGACAGGTGCCATCCCAGGATCTGTGATCAGAGTATGTTTCAAAGAACATGTCAGCAGTCTTCCCAAGGTGAAAGATACGGTATGTACGCAGTTCATTTTTATCACTTTCAGCTTTAGCACTATCCATAAGTGCTTGCTCTATAGGCGTTTTGGCAGCCTTGCTTGGTCTCAAGGTCATTGTTGCTGGAATCTTCTTGTGTACAGCTCCACACAGTAGCACATTTGATTTTTTATCCTGAATTAGGAGACTATCATACACGTCTTTATTCAGTCTCTTAATGGTCACTGTCCGCTTGTCATCAGACCACCTGACCTGCCTGAAAGTGGTTGAAATCTATTTTGGTCGACTCCCTTCTTAAAGCGTGATATTTTATGTTTCACTATTCCAAGTACACTCCTTTTTATAAATAGTAAACTTGCTTCCTAGCTAGCTCTGTTCTGTAATAATCTCTTTTCAAGTTATGCCCCTTGAAAGACAAACTCCATTTACTCCCTGAATAACATAATAAATGATGACATCATGAAGATGACGTCATGAAAATGACGTTACGTTTTGGCGTAAAAATCTAACCATATTAGGTTAGGAAGGTTTAGGATTTCATCAATCCAGCTTAGCCATCCACTACAATTACAAGTAAGCTTATCTACCAACAATGAAGTTTCTTTGGAAGCAGAAATGATAAGTCAAAGATGATGTACTGTTCGAATAATAAAGCATTTAATCAAGAAACCAATAAATTGCAATATAAGGGCATGCATTTTGACACTTGAATTAGGTAATATTACATAAACAGTAAATTTGATACACTGATAAGATAAAGCAATCATATAACACAAAAACTTAAAAGTTTCAAACATTTTCTTTAACAAGTATAGAAGATATTCAAGTTTAGCGATTGATATGTCGTGGCAGTTCTGTGCATTTTCAAGTCGTCCGAAACTGACTTGAAGCAAATGTGACCGGCTTTATGTTTTATGCCATATTTTTTATAATTTAGAAAACAGGAAATTTACTTCTAAGTCAGTGATAAGGTTAAAAACAAAAGATAATAGAATTATAAAGTCTCAAAAAGATATATTAAGAGAATTCTAAAAAAATCTATATTCTTATCATGCAACCAATCATGGAAAGAAATATAAAAAGATCGGACAGGGAAAGTAGCATTCAAGGAGGACAGTCAACCACAAAACACAGAAACAAACACGCAAACAGACAAACAAGAAGGCAAAAGCAATAATAAATGCAAACGACATCACAAACACAAAAGGGTTGACAATAGGGCTACCGCCTTGGAACGCTCAGTGGCAAAGTAGGCCACTGGGGGTTTAAACCGGTTCTAGGGTGCACCAAACCTCACACTTACCCTACTGTCATCCCATTAAAACAGGACAGTGTAAATAAAGAAATCCCCGCCATGATCTAATCTCTAACCAACAAGCCAGCATCAATAGGCAATATAAGTAAAACACAAATATGCTCATGTAAATATAATACAAAAAAACAATAGCCTAGTACTTTTATAATAAATCAATGAACACTCTGAATGAAACAGATAAGATTAAATGTAATGGGCTACTAACTGAATATAAAAGTGCTATAGCTCTTAAAAATGAGTAATAATAAAAGTCCAGGATCGGATGGCATCACAATCAAGTTTTATAAAATATTTTGGAACGACATCAAATTATATCTCTTAAAATCACTTAATTACTCTCTGCAAATTAAAAACATGACAGAATTACAAAAACAAAGCATTTTAACTCTTCTACCTAAACCAGGGAAAGATACGGCTTATATAGACAATTGGCGTCCAATCAGTCTCTTAAATGTCGATTATAAGATAGCTACAAAATGATATATAGGGTCCTATAGAAACCACAGCGTCCGAACGCAATGGCATCGTTGGTCCGCACTGTACTGCAAACAAGGACTTGAAACTACAATGAAAGAGACAAAAAACAACAGAAAGGGTGGTGAAGACAGGGTTACCGACTTGGAACGGTCAGTAGGCAATAAGGCCTACTGGTTAGCTTGAATCGATTTTATATGTCCATAGCAAACAGAATAAAAATGGGTTTACCATCATTAATAGACAGTTAACAAACTGGTTTTATAAAAGGTAGATACATAGGTGAGAATATAAGGTTATTATTTGAAGTGTTAGACCATGTTGAAAACTACAGTCAACCGGCATTGTTATTTTTCTCAGATTTCGAAAAAGCGTTCGACAGTTTGAACCAAGAGTTTATTCTTAAATGCTTGAAACATTTTAATTTTGGTGACTCTCTGATAAATTGGGTAACACTGTTTTATACGGAAGCTAAAGGTTGTATTATTAATAATGGATTTATTTCCGACTTTTTCCCAGTAGAACGCGGCGTTCGCCAAGGATGCCCCTTGTCCCCATATTTATTAATTATTTGCATTGAGCTTCTATCTTATGAAATAACAGATAACAAAACTATTAAAGGAATACTTATAAAGATCAAGAAATTAAACAAACTTTATTCGCAGATGATGCATCGTTTCTCACAGATGGAACAATGATATCTTTTGAAACCTTAATGGATGTTATAAATAATTTTACAAATATATCAGGACTCAAATTAAAAACTCCAAATGTACAGCGTCAAAGGCAGGCTCACTGAAAAATGCGGATTTTAAATATTATCTAAACAATAAATTCCATTGGTGTTCTGATCAGGCAAAAGCTCTAGGAATATTAATTCAGGCTCTAGGAATATTAATTCAGAAAGAAACAAAATATTCCTAAATAAATTTCTTAAAACTAAAAAATCAAATAAATTCTTTTATAAAGTCAGATACAAAATGATACAGAAACTGAGATGGAAATAAAACCACAAGAAAATGGGAAAACATGTTTACAGATATAGAATGGAAAGACGTCTATATCACACCAACAATTCGACAATAAATATAAAATTAAGGAACTTCCAATATTAATATCTTCATATTTTATCTTTTCCTTCCATTCTTTAGGTATTACTTGTTATTATCGAGGAGTATTTTAAAAGGCCTTTGTTTGGAATTTGATATAATTCGCTTATTTCCTGAAATGTATAAAACTCTTTTTTTTCTATAGTCAAAAATTTGTTCTAATAGTTTAATTCCTCTTTCTAACCAATCATTGTATAAGAAAGTATGCCCACCTGCTTTGATATTCGAATTATTCCATATTATTTCTTGACTAACGTTTTCGTTACATTTATTTTCTTTTATTTCATTCCATGCTAATATAATATCTCTATAAAAGTTGTCTTTTGGAAATAATTTAAGAATACATGCTTTGTTTAAATTGCAATCAATCTAATAAGAGCTGTCCTCCGACTTTTTTTGATTCTTTTGTATAAAATACTTTCCATTTGCCGTTATTTTTAGTATCTAGTATTCGTTTCATCCAATTTGCTTTTAATGCATTATGAAATTTATTTATGTCAATCATTTTTATTTCTCCATTTTCATAATCCTGAATAATTGTTTTCCTTTTTATTTTATCTGGTTTATTATCCCATAAAAATGAGAACATTAGGTCATTAATTTGTTTGATCTTTTCTTTTGGCGTGTTAGGCAGAACCGTTACAGGATATATACTTTTTGGGAATGCAAAACATTAATTTTTCCTAGAAGCTTAAGTTTTCTGTGCTGCCAGCTTTTCAAACAATTTTTGAATTCTTCTATTATATTGTTTCATTTGTATGAAAGTACATATTTAATGAGAATAATACCCACAAATAGATCGCTATTCAGATACAAAATCGTTCACTCAAGTCTCTGTGAATGGTGAAATATGAATATAGAAAGCTTAAATCATCTTTTCTGGGATGTATGCATATTTAACAATTTTGGAATGAGCTGCACATATTTTTAAATACGTTAAACGTAAACATCGATTTCAATCTAAGAACCATCTGTTTCGGAATTCAAAGACAAGAACATGCTATAGATATGAAGAATTTCATTATTTTAAGTGCGAAATATTTTATATTCATTAACAAATATTTAAAATCCGTGCCCGAATAAAACAAATTCAAGAAATATTTATTAAGACAAATAGAAATAGAAAAGCAAATAGCGATGAACCATGACAAATTAGACAGCTATGAAATTAAATGGCGAAACTTCCAATAAATAAACAGTATAAATTAAAGTATGCTATAATACATTACCGAAGACAACAAAAGGGGAGGAAAAAGCAACTTTCTGTTCTGTCCGAATTCTCTTCTCTTCTTTTTAGTCTCCATATTATTCTTTCAAACCTAACATAATTCTATTACCAACTGCATACTAAAATATACTCTTCTATACTTTCAAAAACTCTGAGATAACTCTATTTTCAATAACCTAAGTCTGTAAACAAGAAAATTATTTCATCATAAATATAAACTGTAGTTTAAATAGTATTTATTATATACCATATACTAACGCGCTTGTATAATGTATAAAATAGATGTTGAAATAAAACATTGTACAACAAAAATAAATAAAAAATAATAATTAAGTTTACAATTCATTTAGTTATATACAGAGTAAATAAACGCTGTTTAGCACCGAATTATGTTTAAAATCTCTGCTTTGCTTCAAATTATAAGTCAAATTACCCCACCCACAATTGATACATGTTTATGCATTTAGTTAAGTCAATATTTTATATATTATATGTGTAAATGTTTAAGAATCAATAATGTACAACCTTTCTATGATGATTTAAATAATAGTATAATATGAATAAGTGATTGTTATGATAGATTAATGAAATTAAATACTAAGCAATGTTCATGGCATTGCATATATTTGTTCAGTTAGCCTGAGAAGTAGAGACATAGGCCAAACTGGAGGTATGAGCCTTCCTTAAAGTATCTGCAACATAGATATTATTAAGATGTTCTGAGATATACATATGTATATAGCACAAACGACACAAACATCCCAAAGGATTCTAGATAAGGGACATGTGCGGTTTAACGCCTTTCGTAACATTAATTTAGTCTATTTTAGGTGTATGCGTTATGCCAATACTTATTATGATTAAACATTTGTATTATGTATTACAGCTAAATACATGAATTAAACAGTTCAAATTGCAACACAAAATCTTACTAGATGTCTATTTTAACGCGTTTTAATTACAATTTATGCATATTTTAAAGATTTTAACACCTGAAACACCCCACCCAATACATCACAATGAAGAATTCTTCATATGAAATGTAATAATAGTATATGCATTTTTGTGTTACTGAAAAAAAAAAAATCGACGAAGAAGAATTGAATTGAACTGGGTTTTTACAGCGCACCAACACACAAAAAGTTATATGGCGCCAAAAGGAATGAACATTCCAGGCTCGCTCTCCATTTACATCTAGATAAAATATGCAGAATGTGCCTAGAACTTTCTCATCTTCAGAACTGCAGAGCTGCTGCAAATTCTCTATTCTCTAGTAAAGACTTAATTTTTCTTTCGCTGGAGCCACGATCATTGTTTTCTGCCAACACTAAAGTAGCACCTGAAACAATAAAGGTTTCACGATGAAGATCTTTAATGAACATGACAAAAATGACAAAATGAACTTGAATTCAAGGGAATTTTACCTCTCTGCCTGGATAAGCAGTGTTCCTATGATTCTTGCCCGGGAACCACACGACATCGACGAAGAAGAATCTTTAGGGTGATACCCAGATAACTGTATTAACTACTTATCATGGCAGCTATGTCTTAGTATTGGTGCAGTTGTTACAATATCACCTGCTTAGGATATGCATCTTAACATAGTTTGTTTTGTTAACCGTGCTTGATTTAGAGTATGGAATTAACCTAGGTTTTTGACTCAGTAAGCATTAAGCCTACTTTTGCGCACGCAAGTGCAAGCGGAATGACTATTACCTCAAAAACAAAAAGAAAATGTATTGCCAACAAAGAGAGAGGTTTACGTCCCCATCCGACGGACGAGGGTAACGGAAAGTGTTTTGCCCAAGAACATTCACTGACAACATTCACTGGCGCCCGTGCTATCCACTGCATCAACATGCTCAACAGGCAGTATGACTGCATTAAAAATACATACAAATAAAATGTTAATCCTTCATTATGGTTATATCCAAGAAGCTAGGTTCTAATCGGTCAGTCTTATCTAGCATGTTAGCATCAAGTTCATGTATGTCGAGTTGCAATATGTCTGCCTTATATACGCCCAGCTCATTGCTGTTTTGATAAATTTAGCAATTAAGGCTTTGGGGTAATAAAGACAATTAAGAATACTCAGTAGATATCATCTCATTTAAATAATATAACTTAATATGACAATATAGCCTACAATATAACACTTTATCATATACTTCCCTATAAATATGTTGTTTTGGAATATACGATACGACATAGACCTAGCTAGTCATATCAATCAGGATTTCGTTGACGGGCATACGGAAATAACCGATTAGTTACGATTGTATACGATTTGTCACAGATATGGTTTGTCGTGTGCGTTTCATCCTGTTTTCGCGGCAGATTATTGGCTATAGTATCGTTATCCGTGGATGAAATAACCACTTTTAATATGACAATTCATTTTCTTGAGTAGAAAATTTCAAATTCAATGGAATTCATTTTCAATAAGGTTTCGGAACAATATAAATGTTGTGTACCAATTAAGCGACAGACATAAGCACATCAAAATGGACTAGATCTATTAATAAAATCTTTTTTTCTCCCTGGGAAACAGCTTTGTGAGTGAGCTGAAGTTGACATTTCGACAAAGCTGAAGTATATGATAAATAGAATAAAAAATGTGTATTTTCATACCACACCCTATATCAAGTCCTCGACCCAAATCAGCCCGAGAGCTAAGGTCTCGGGCTGATATGGTGTCTCAGGCCTATACAGGGTGTGATATGAAAAAACCAATTTAATATTCTCTATTTTTTAAATGCTTCCAGATGAGGATCAGTACCCAATGCATCGGGATAGTTCACATTTAGTGATTACGGTTAGATTTACAGATGTATACTCCAAAAGGTATGTCTGCCATACAGGTGCCACTACACTTAAAGTAGCTATCCCGCCAACAACAGCCATAGTGTATAGGGTATATATATAACTTACATATTTTGAGAATCGAAACTCTATAAACAAAATATAAACAGCTTTAACCAGCCAGGCAAACCCCACAAAATGTAGCGTCGAATTATGAGTTACCAACTCATCATTAATTTTACGCATATTCAATCACGGGTATTTTAAGAACCCAATAAACCTACACTTTTAATCGGCACATATGCATTATTATATGAGCTGAACACCTGGATAAAGTTTTAATAAACAATTTTTTGGTGTAATGTTGTAGTTATTTGTTTGGCCGGTTAGTTTCTTTAAGAGTGCAAATTTGTATTACAAACACCTAAAAATAAACAGTTTAACCATAAAATGCCTTACTGTTTTTTGTTTTTTGTTTTTTTTCTTGTTTGTTTTGTGTTTTGATTTTTGCCATGAGATGAAAATGCAGTGATCTACGATCTACTTTGTGATTTAAGTTCGTGGATTTATTCAAAATGCAATTTGTGAACATGGTTATGTCTTTATAATGAAAGACCTTAGCAGTCAGCTTAAAACTAAATTTGAAGTGATTTTATAAAAAGCGTACAGCTTCAATTTGATTATCGTAACCCTGATCTTCTTTCCAAAAGTAAAAGTAATTTAAGAACTCTTCTGCGACAAGGACTATCCCAACCTGACTTATATGGTGACGTGATTTACAAACTTCGTTAGATCCTTGGCCATGATCACTTTCATACTATCTTTGTTAAACTTAAACTGTTTATCAAAGAGGTTATGACCCTATCATTTTGCAATGCACTGTATGCTTGGTGGTGGACCCATTTACAGTTCGCCACTTTGCTTTCCCCTTTAATGTGCGATGACCGGACATGCTGTGATGACGTCTACCTAAAGCCCACAAGTGACATTTGATTTTGTCTGCATTCTTGTCTTGTCGTGTCATCAATGGTTTATTCTCTTGTTGCTCTAACACTTCAAATAATAACCTTATATTCTCACCTATGTATCTACCTTTTATAAAACCAGTTTGTGAACTGTCTATTAATGATGGTAAAACCATTGTTATTCTGTTTGCTATGGACATATAAAATCGATTCAAGCTAACCAGTAGGCCTTATTGCCTACTGACCGTTCCAAGTCGGTAACCCTGTCTTCACCACCCTTTCTGTTGTTTTTTGTCTCTTTCATTGTAATTTCAAGTCCTTGTTTGCAGTACAGTGCGGACCTACGATGCCATTGCGTTCGGACGCTGTGGTTTCTATAGGACCCTATATATCATTTTGTAGCTATCTTATAATCGACATTTAAGAGACTGATTGGACGTCAATTGTCTATATAAGCCGTATCTTTCCCTGGTTTAGGTAGAAGAGTTAAAATGCTTTGTTTTTGTAATTCTGTCATGTTATTAATTTGCAGAGATTAATTAAGTGATTATAAGAGATATAATTTGATGTCGTTCCAAAATATTTTATAAAACTTGATTGTGATGCCATCCGATCCTGGACTTTTATTATTACTCATTTGTTTAAGAGCTATAGCACTTTCATATTCAGTTAGTAGCCCATTACATTTGATCTTATCTGTTTCATTCAGAGTGTTCATTGATTTATTATAAAAGTACTAGGCTATTGTTTTTTTGTATTATATTTACACGAGCATATTTGTGTTTTACTTATATTGCCTATTGATGCTGCCTTGTTGGTTAGAGATTAGATCATGGCGGGGATTTCTTTATTTACACTGTCCTGTTTTAATGGGATGACAGTAGGGTAAGTGTGAGGTTTGGTGCACCCTAGAACCGGTTTAACCCCCCAGTGGCCTACTTTGCTACTGTCCGTTCCAAGGCGGAAGCCCTATTGTCAACCCTTTTGTGTTTGTGATGTCGTTTGCATTTTTTATTACTTTTGCCTTTTCGTTTGTCTGTTTGCGTGTTTGTTTTTGTGTTTTGTGGTTGACTGTCGTCCTTGAATGCTGCTTTCCCTGTCCGATATTTTTATCCTTCTTTAGAGGATGTTGTTTCTCTTTTTTTTGTAAAGATTACAATAGAAATAGGTTTGTGCGGCTCGTATTTCCTTTTGATTCATAATTTGTTTATTATTTACGATTAATTTTGATACTGATTTCCTCTCTGCCTTCTTTTTTTCTAAATTTGAAAAATAAATTGTACTTTTTTCACATTGTTCTATAATTTGTGCTTTTGATCGTATTATTATTCCTTTTACTTTTGTATCTATCAGTTCATTCATTTCTTGTTTTTTATTGTCTAATTCGATTTTTGCATTTTCTATGTCATTATCATTTAGTACTATTTGAAGTTTATGTTCTATGTTCTGTATATCCGACAGTTTGAACCAAGAGTTTATTCTTAAATGCTTGAAACATTTTAATTTTGGTGACTCTCTGATAAATTGGGTAACACTGTTTTATACGGAAGCTAAAGGTTGTATTATTAATAATGGATTTATTTCCGACATTTTCCCAGTAGAACGCGGTGTTCGCCAATGATGCCACTTGTCCCCATATTTATTAATTATTTGCATTTAGCTTCTATCTTATGAAATAACAGATAACAAAAATATTAAAGGAATACTTATAAAGATCAAGAAATTAAACACACTTTATTCGCAGATGATGCATCGTTTCTCACAAATGGAACAATGATATTTTTTGAAACCTTAATGGATGTTATAAATAATTTTACAAATATATCAGGACTCAAATTAAAATCTCAAATGTACAGCGTCAAATGCAGGCTCACTGAAAAATGCGGATTTTAAATATTATCCAAACAATAAATTTCATTGGTGTTCTGATCAGGCAAAAGCTCTAGGAATATTAGTTCAGGCTCTAGGAATATTAATTCAGAAAGAAACAAAATATTCCTAAATAAATTTCTTAAAACTAAACAATCAAATAAATTCTTTTATAACGTCAGATACAAAATGATACAGAAACTGAGATGGAAATAAAACCACAAGAAAAAGGGAAAACATGTTTACAGATATAGAATGGAAAGACGTCTATATCACACCAACAATTCGACAATAAATATAAAATTAAGGAACTTCCAATATTAATATCTTCATATTTTATCTTTTCCTTCCATTCTTTAGGTATAACTTGTTATTATCGAGGAGTATTTTAAAAGGCCTTTATTTTGAATTTGATATAATTCGCTTAGTTCCTGAAATGTATAAAACTCTTTTCTTTCTATAGTCAAAAATTTGTTCTAATAGTTTAATTCCTCTTTCTAACCAATCATTGTAGAAGAAAGTATGCCCACCTGCTTTGATATTCGAATTATTCCATATTATTTCTTGACTAACGTTTTCGTTACATTTTTTTTCTTTTATTTCATTCCATGCTAATATAATATCTCTATAAAAGTTGTCTTTTGGAAATAATTTAAGAATACATGCTTTGTTTAAATTGCAATCTAATAAGAGCTGTCCTCCGACTTTGTTTAATTATTTTGTATAAAATACTTTCCATTTGCCGTTATTTTTAGTATCCAGTATTCGTTTCATCCAATTTGCTTTTAATGCATTATAAAATTTATTTATGTCAATCATTTTTATTTCTCCATTTTCATAATCCTGAATAATTGTTTTCCTTTTTATTTTATCTGGTTTATTATCCCATAAAAATGAGAACATTAGGTCATTAATTTGTTTGATCTTTTCTTTTGGCGTGTTAGGCAGAACCGTTAGAGGATATATACTTTTTGGGAATGCAAAACATTAATTTTTCCTAGAAGCTTAAGTTTTCTGTGCTGCCAGCTTTTCAAACAATTTTTGAATTCTTCTATTATATTGTTTCTATTTGTATGAAAGTACATATTTAATGAGAATAATACCCACAAATAGATCGCTATTCAGATACAAAATCGTTCACTCAAGTCTCTGTGAATGGTGAAATATGAATATAGAAAGCTTAAATCATCTTTTCTGGGATGTATGCATATTTAACAATTTTGGAATGAGCTGCACATATTTTTAAATACGTTAAACGTAAACATCGATTTCAATTTAAGAACCATCTGTTTCGGAATTCAAAGACAAGAACATGCTATAGATATGAAGAATTTCATTATTTTAAGTGCGAAATATTTTATATTCATTAACAAATATTTAAAATCCGTGCCCGAATAAAACAAATTCAAGAAATATTTATTAAGACAAATAGAAATAGAAAAGCAAATAGCGATGAACCATGACAAATTAGACAGCTATGACATTAAATGGCGAAACTTCCAATAAATAAACTGGTATAAATTAAAGTATGCTATAATACATTACCGAAGACAACAAAAGGGGAGGAAAAAGCAACTTTCTGTTCTGTCCGAATTTTCTTCTCTTCTTTTTAGTCTCCATATTCTTCTTTCAAACCTTACATAATTCTATTACCAACTGCATACTAAAATATACTCTTCTATACTTTCAAAAACTCTGAGATAACTCTATTTTCAATAACCTACGTCTGTAAACAAGAAAATTATTTCATCATAAATATAAACTGTAGTTTAAATAGTATTTATTATATACCATATACTAACGCGCTTGTATAATGTATAAAATATATGATGAAATAAAACATTGTATAACAAAAAAATAAATAAAATAATAATTAAGTTTACAATTCATTTAGTTATATACAGAGTAAATAAACGCTGTTTAGCACCTAATTATGTTTAAAATCTCTGTTTTGCTTCAAATTATAAGTAAAATTACCCCACCCACAATTGATACATGTTTATGCATTTAGTTAAGTCAATATTTTTTATATTATATGTGTAAATGTTTAAAAATCAATAATGTACAACCTTTCTATGATGATTTAAATAATAGTATAATATGAATAAGTGATTGTTATAATAGATTAATGAAATTAAATACTAAGCAATGTTCATGGCATTGCATATATTTGTTCAGTAAGCCTGAGAAGTAGAGACATAGGCCAAACTGGAAGTATAAGCCTTCCTCAAAGTATCTGCAACATAGATAGTATTAAGATGTTCTGAGATATACATATGTATATTGCACAAACGACACAAACATCCCGAAGGATTCTAGATAAGGGACATGTGCGGTTTAACGCCTTTCGTAACATTAATTTAGTCTATTTTAGGTGTATGCGTTATGCCAATACTTATTATGATTACACATTTGTATTATGTATTATGTATTACAGCTAAATACATGAATTAAACAGTTCAAATTGCAACACAAAATCTTACTAGATGTCTATTTTAACGCGTTTTAATTACAATTTATGCATATTTTAAGGATGTTAACACCTGAAACACCCCACCCAATACATCACAATGAAGAATTCTGCATATGAAATGTAATAATAGTATATATGCATTTTTGTGTTACTGAAAAAAAAAGAATCGACGAAGAAGAATTGAATTGAACTGGGTTTTTACAGCGCACCAACACACAAAAAGGTTATATGGCGCCAAAATGAATGAACATTCCAGGCTCGCTCTCCATTTACATCTAGATAAAAATATGCAGAATGTGCCTAGAACTTTCTCATCTTCAGAACTGCAGAGCTGCTGCAAATTCTCTATTCTCTAGTAAAGACTTAATTTTTCTTTCGCTGGAGCCACGATCATTGTTTTCTGCCAACACTAAAGTAGCACCTGAAACAATAAAGGTTTCACGATGAAGATCTTTAATGAACATGACACAAATGACAAAATGAACTTGAATTCAAGGGAATTTTACCTCTCTGCCTGGATAAGCAGTGTTCCTATGATTCTTGCCCGGGAACCACACGACATCGACGAAGAAGAATCTTTAGGGTGATACCCAGATAACTGTAGTAACTACTTATCATGGCAGCTATGTCTTAGTATTGGTGCAGTTGTTACAATACCACCTGCTTAGGATATGCATCTTAACATAGTTTGTTTTGTTAACCGTGCTTGATTTAGAGTATGGAATTAACCTAGGATTTTGACTCAGTAAGCATTAAGCCTACTTTTGCGCACGCAAGTGCAAGCGGAATGACTATTACCTCAAAAACAAAAAGAAAATGTATTGCCAACAAAGAGAGAGGTTTACGTCCCCATCCGACGGACGAGGGTAACGGAAAGTGTTTTGCCCAAGAACATTCACTGACAACATTCACTGGCGCCCGTGCTATCCACTGCATCAACATGCTCAACAGGCAGTATGACTGCATTAAAAATACATACAAATAAAATGTTAATCCTTCATTATGGTTATATCCAAGAAGCTAGGTTCTAATCGGTCAGTCTTATCTAGCATGTTAGCATCAAGTTCATGTATGTCGAGTTGCAATATGTCTGCCTTATATACGCCCAGCTCATTGCTGTTTTGATAAATTTAGCAATTAAGGCTTTGGGGTAATAAAGACAATTAAGAATACTCAGTAGATATCATCTCATTTAAATAATATAACTTAATATGACAATATAGCCTACAATATAACTCTTTATCATATACTTCCCTATAAATATGTTGTTTTGGAATATACGATACGACATAGACCTAGCTAGTCATATCAATCAGGATTTCGTTGACGGGCATACGGAAATAACCGATTAGTTACGATTGTATACGATTTGTCACAGATATGGTTTGTCGTGTGCGTTTCATCCTGTTTTCGCGGCAGATTATTGGCTATAGTATCGTTATCCGTGGATGAAATAACCACTTTTAATATGACAATTCATTTTCTTGAGTAGAAAATTTCAAATTCAATGGAATTCATTTTCAATAAGGTTTCGGAACAATATAAATGTTGTGTACCAATTAAGCGACAGACATAAGCACATCAAAATGGACTAGATCTATTAATAAAATCTTTTTTTCTCCCTGGGAAACAGCTTAGTGAGTGAGCAGAAGTTGACATTTCGACAAAGCTGAAGTATATGATAAATAGAATAAAAAATGTGTATTTTCATACCACACCCTATATCAAGTACTCGACCCAAATCAGCTAGAGAGCTAAGGTCTCGGGCTGATATGGTGTCTCAGGCCTATACAGGGTGTGATATGAAAATACCAATTTAATATTCTCTATTTTTTAAATGCTTCCAGATGAGGATCAGTACCCAATGCATCGGGATAGTTCACATTTAGTGATTACGGTTAGATTTACAGATGTATACTCCAAAAGGTATGTCTGCCATACAGGTGCTACTACACTTAAAGTAGCTATCCCGCCAACAACAGCCATAGTGTATAGGGTATATATATAACTTACATATTTTGAGAATCGAAACTCTATAAACAAAATATAAACAGCTTTAACCAGCCAGGCAAACCCCACAAAATGTAGCGTCGAATTATGAGTTACCAACTCATCATTAATTTTACGCATATTCAATCACGGGTATTTTAAGAACCCAATAAACCTACACTTTTAATCGGCACATATGCATTATTATATGAGCTGAACACCTGGATAAAGTTTTAATAAACAATTTTGTGGTGTAATGTTGTAGTTATTTGTTTGGCCGGTTAGTTTCTTTAAGAGTGCAAATTTGTATTACAAACACCTAAAAATAAACAGTTTAACCATAAAATGCCTTATTGTTTTTTGGTTCTTGTTTTTTTCTTGTGTGTTTTGTGTTTTGATTTTTGCCATGAGTTGAAAATGCAGTGATCTACGATCTACTTTGTGATTTAAGTTCGTGGATTTATTCAAAATGCAATTTGTGAACATGGTTATGTCTTTATAATGAAAGACCTTAGCAGTCAGCTTAAAACTAAATTTGAAGTGATTTTATAAAAAGCGTACAGCTTCAATTTGATTATCGTAACCCTGATCTTCTTTCCAAAAGTAAAAGTAATTTAAGAACTCTTCTACGACAAGGACTATCCCAACCTGACTTATATGGTGACGTGATTTACAAACTTCGTAAGATCCTTGGCCATGATCACTTTCATACTATCTTTGTTAAACTTAAACTGTTTATCAAAAGAGGTTATGACCCTATCATTTTGCCATGCACTGTATGCTTGGTGGTGGACCCATTTACAGTTCGCCACTTTGCTTTCCCCTTTAATGTGCGATGACCGGACATGCTGTGATGACGTCTACCTAAAGCCCAAAAGTGACATTTGATTTTGTCTGCATTCTTGTCTTGTCGTGTCATCAATGGTTTATTCTCTTGTTGCTCTGGCGTCGGAGTATATTCTTTGTGGCTTTCTAGGCTATTGTTGTCTTTGTATTTATATATGCACGAGAATCTTTGTGCTTTACTTTTATTGCCTATTAATGCTGCCTTGTTGGTAAGAGAATAGTTCATGGCGGGGATTTCCTTTTTTACACTGTCCCGTTTTATCGTGTTGACGGTTAAGTGTGAGGTTTGGTGCATCCTAGTAGCTGGTTTAAGCCCCCAGCGGCCTTTTTTGCCACTGACCGTTTCAAGGCGGTAGCCCTATTGTCAACCCTTTTGTGTTTGTGATGTCTTATTTGGCTTTTTATTCATCTTTAAATTTGTTCTGTGTTCTGTGTGTGTTTGTGGTTGACTCTCGTCCTTGAATGCTGCTTTTCCTGTTCGATTTTTATATTTATATTCAAGTCATAAACGAGAGACCCACTGACCTTGTCTCGAAGTGCTGTCATGTTCTATATAAATCTGTAATGCTATGACCTCTGTAGTGGCCATATTTGACCCCATTGTCACCATTTGAACAAACTAGGTAGAGGATACATGCGATATATTATTTAGCGTTTGAATTACCAGAGAAGAATAGGTTTTCCTTTATAACTCAATGTAATAGTGTGACCCCCAGGACTTGGCCAAACTGGAATCCAAGCCAAGCTTGATTCCAGGGTCAGCATTTAAAGAACTTGGTAGAGGACAATAATCGTAAGCTACATGCAGCTTATTTGACCTCTAGTTTTTCTAGTTTTAGAGAAGAAGATGTTTACAGACGTTCCTACATAACTCTATGTAAAAGTGTGACCCACGGAGACCGGGCGAAATTTGACCATATGGGATCAACAGCTAAACACAATTGGTAGAGATCGATACTCTTATACTAAGTGCATATTATTAGACCTTAGCTCTTGCAGTTTCATAGAAGAATATTTTGATGGTATTTCCTATATAACTCTTTGTAAAAGTGTGACCCCAGGACCGGGCCATATTTGACAACAGAGTCACGATTTTAACAAAATGTGTAAAGAACCACACGCTTATACTACATGCAAAATAGTAGACCTCTGGATTTGTTTTTATAGAAAAGTTTTAAAGATATTTCTATATGACTATATAAATATATGACCACTGGAGCGGGGCTAAATATGACCACAGGGTCACCATTTTAACAAACTTGCTAGTGGACCATAAGCTTATGCTACATGCATACTATGAGACCTCTAGCTCTTAAAGCTGTAGAAAAGAAGATTTTAATTAACGATTTCCTACTTAACTCTATGTACAACTGGGGCTGGATCATATTTGACCCCGGGGCCACAACTTTATAAATACTTGATAGAGGACCCTAAACGTACGATACATGAAATATATTAGACCTGTAGCTTTTATAGTTTTTAAAGAAACCTGATTTTTATCTAACAGGGGAAGATAACTCTAACAACAGGAATCATCTACCATGTTGGCACTGCTATCATGGATGTTTTGTTTCTCTACAAGGTACTCAATAAGATGGTACTAGTAGTAAATGTTTTTTAAATAAAAACATGTTAAACAGTAACAATCTATAACAAACGCCATTTAGTTTCTAAAGTAAGTATACTGATCAAGTCAAATGACATAATCTGAATTTCCATAAAACGTCGGCATTTTCTTGTGATGCATGAATTACATCTGCACAAGAATCACGGTTATTTCATTGAAAAACTCCACCCAGCAGCAAGTGAAGTCAACGTCCATCTTTATAACCACAGTTTTGCCTCTGAAAAGAGGTGTAAATAAATACTGAAAAGGGGATACCTTGGAAACAGCAAACACAAACAAGAGATACAAGTAGCAGACTCGGTTTTATTGAGTTTTATTGAGTCTGTTTATGAGAGGTAAAAGTAACGTGCAACGCCTACTAGCACCGGCTTAAGCGATATTCTACTTTAAAGCCACAAAGACTGGACTTGATGATCCCAAAGGATCAGCAATTAATAACGCTTCTGATATTTACGTCATACAGCGCCTTCCATATTAAAGTAAAGTTATCGCCAATGGTACTGTGTTCAAAATAGAAATAATCGGATCAACTCTTTTCCCAGCGTTTGCTAGGGCAATCAAATACCTTCCTATTACAGCCAATGTCCAGAAAACCGAACATGTATTTTTTAGAATAGTTTTCAAGTCTCTGTACCAGATCTTCTTCCCAGAGGTGGTGATTTTTTTCTCACAGCCCCCGATATTTATCCGTCTTAGAAGCATACGTACATATAAATGCCTTACCGAAACGCATTTCGTGTAGCTTTTTTTTTTTTTTTTAAATGAAAATTGCCGAACCTTTTGCGTTGCTTTACTTTCTCCGCCATCTTTTTTAAACTGATGTTCCTCGATCAGACAAGGATATTCCATATACATTTCTATAGTGCACTCCAGTTGAAGTATGTAAGCAAACGCAGAATGAATATATATTTATTGCTATGTATTGAGTCTCATGTTGCATTATTGCAACCTTGCTAAAATACATAATTGGGTCACCTAGTGATTAAGTGGTTGCCATACTATCAATCTTCTATGATATGTTTGGTGTTCAGAATATAGGGCATTAGTACTTATATTTATCAGTCAGGTAATTTTTAAAAAAGAGAACGTGTTGATAATTATAACATAAAGATACTTAACATCTAGCTGAATAGTCTAAGTTCATTTTTTTGTATTGATAATTATACCATAAAGATATTTAACTCTAACTGAACTTCATATTTTTTGTGTTAATAATTATACCATAACGATACATAAAATCTAACTGCATAGTCTAACTTCATTTTTATGTGTTGATAATTATACCATAAAGATACTTAAACTCTAACTGCATAGTCTATCTTCATTGTTAGTTTTGATAATTATACCATACAGATACTTACAATCTAACTGCATTGTCTAACTTCATTTTTTTGTGTTGATAATTATACCCTAACTGCATAGTCTAACTTCATTTTTCGTGTTGATAATTATACCATGAAGATACTTAAAATCTAACTGCATAGTCTAACTTCATTTTTCTGTTGATAATTATACCATAAAGTTACTTAAAATCTAGCTGCATAGTCTAAGTTCATTTTTTTGTGTTGATAATTATACCATAAAGATACTTTAAATATAACTGCATAGTCTAACTTCATTTTTTTGTGTTGATAATTATACGATAAAGATACTTAAACTCTAACTGCATAGTCTAACTTCATTTGTTGTGGTGATAATTATACCATGAAGATACTTAAAATCTAACTGCATAGTCTAACTTCATTTTTGTGTTGATAATTATACCGTAAAGATACTTAAATTCTAACTGCATAGTCTAACTTTATTTTTGTTGTTGATAATTATACCATGAAGTTACTTAAAATATAACTGCATAGTCTAACTTCATTTTTTGTGTTGATAATTATACCATAAAGATACTTAAAATCTAACTGCATAGTCTAACTTCATTTTTTTGTGTTGATAATTATACCCTAACTGCATAGTCTAACTTCATTTTTCGTGTTGATAATTATACCATGAAGATACTTAAAATCTAACTGCATAGTCTAACTTCATTTTTTTGTTGATAATTATACCATAAAGTTACTTAAAATCTAGCTGCATAGTCTAAGTTCATTTTTTTGTGTTGATAATTATACCATAAAGATATTTAACTCTAACTGAACTTCATATTTTTTGTGTTAATAATTATACCATAAAGATACATAAAATCTAACTGCATAGTCTAACTTCATTTTTTTGTGTTGATAATTATACCATAAAGATACTTTAAATCTAACTGCATAGTCTAACTTCATTTTTTTGTGTTGATAATTATACCCTAACTGCATAGTCTAACTTCATTTTTCGTGTTGATAATTATACCATGAAGATACTTAAAATCTAACTGCATAGTCTAACTTCATTTTTTTGTTGATAATTATACCATAAAGATACTTTAAATCTAACTGCATAGTCTAAGTTCATTTTTTTGTTGATAATTATACCATAAAGTTACTTAAAATCTAGCTGCATAGTCTAAGTTCATTTTTTTGTGTTGATAATTATACCATAAAGATATTTAACTCTAACTGAACTTCATATTTTTTGTGTTAATAATTATACCATAAAGATACATAAAATCTAACTGCATAGTCTAACTTCATTTTTTTGTGTTGATAATTATACCCTAACTGCATAGTCTAACTTCATTTTTCGTGTTGATAATTATACCATGAAGATACTTAAAATCTAACTGCATAGTCTAACTTCATTTTTTTGTTGATAATTATACCATAAAGTTACTTAAAATCTAGCTGCATAGTCTAAGTTCATTTTTTTGTGTTGATAATTATACCATAAAGATATTTAACTCTAACTGAACTTCATATTTTTTGTGTTAATAATTATACCATAAAGATACATACAATCTAACTGCATAGTCTAACTTCATTTTTTTGTGTTGATAATTATACCCTAACTGCATAGTCTAACTTCATTTTTCGTGTTGATAATTATACCATGAAGATACTTAAAATCTAACTGCATAGTCTAACTTCATTTTTTTGTTGATAATTATACCATAAAGTTACTTAAAATCTAGCTGCATAGTCTAAGTTCATTTTTTTGTGTTGATAATTATACCATAAAGATACTTTAAATATAACTGCATAGTCTAACTTCATTTTTCGTGTTGATAATTATACCATGAAGATACTTAAAATCTAACTGCATAGTCTAACTTCATTTTGTTGTTGATAATTATACCATAAAGATACTTTAAATCTAACTGCATAGTCTAAGTTCATTTTTTTGTTGATAATTATACCATAAAGTTACTTAAAATCTAGCTGCATAGTCTAAGTTCATTTTTTTGTGTTGATAATTATACCATAAAGATATTTAACTCTAACTGAACTTCATATTTTTTGTGTTAATAATTATACCATAAAGATACATAAAATCTAACTGCATAGTCTAACTTCATTTTTTTGTGTTGATAATTATACCCTAACTGCATAGTCTAACTTCATTTTTCGTGTTGATAATTATACCATGAAGATACTTAAAATCTAACTGCATAGTCTAACTTCATTTTTTTGTTGATAATTATACCATAAAGTTACTTAAAATCTAGCTGCATAGTCTAAGTTCATTTTTTTGTGTTGATAATTATACCATAAAGATATTTAACTCTAACTGAACTTCATATTTTTTGTGTTAATAATTATACCATAAAGATACATAAAATCTAACTGCATAGTCTAACTTCATTTTTTTGTGTTGATAATTATACCCTAACTGCATAGTCTAACTTCATTTTTCGTGTTGATAATTATACCATGAAGATACTTAAAATCTAACTGCATAGTCTAACTTCATTTTTTTGTTGATAATTATACCATAAAGTTACTTAAAATCTAGCTGCATAGTCTAAGTTCATTTTTTTGTGTTGATAATTATACCATAAAGATATTTAACTCTAACTGAACTTCATATTTTTTGTGTTAATAATTATACCATAAAGATACATAAAATCTAACTGCATAGTCTAACTTCATTTTTATGTGTTGATAATTATTCCATAAAGATACTTAAACTCTAACTGCATAGTCTATCTTCATTGTTAGTTTTGATAATTATACCATACAGATACTTAAAATCTAACTGCATAGTCTAACTTCATTTTTTTGTGTTGATAATTATACCACAAAGATACTTAAACTCTAACTGCACAGTCTATCTACATTTGTTTGTGTTGATATTTATACCATAAAGATACATAAAATCTAACTGCATAGTCTAACTTCATTTTTATGTGTTGATAATTATACCAGAAAGATACTTAAAATCTAACTGCATAGTCTAACTTCATTTTTTTGTGTTGATAATTATACCCTAACTGCATAGTCTAACTTCATTTTTTTGTTGATAATTATACCATAAAGTTACTTAAATTCTAACTGCATAGTCTAACTTCATTTTTGTTATTGATAATTATACCATGAAGTTACTTAAAATCTAACTGCATAGTCTAACTTCATTTTTTGTGTCGATAATTATACCAGAAAGATACTTAAAATCTAACTGCATAGTCTAACTTCATTTTTTTGTTGATAATTATACCATGAAGATACTTAAAATCTAACTGCACAGTCTATCTACATTTGTTTGTGTTGATATTTATACCATAAAGATACATAAAATCTAACTGCATAGTCTAACTTCATTTTTATGTGTTGATAATTATACCAGAAAGATACTTAAAATCTAACTGCATAGTCTAACTTCATTTTTCGTGTTGATAATTATACCATGAAGATACTTAAAATCTAACTGCATAGTCTAACTTCATTTTTTTGTTGATAATTATACCATGAAGATACTTAAAATCTAACTGCATAGTCTAACTTCATTTTTTGTTGATAATTATACCATAAAGATACATAAAATCTAACTGCATAGTCTAACTTCATTTTTATGTGTTGATAATTATACCAGAAAGATACTTAAAATCTAACTGCATAGTCTAACTTCATTTTTTTGTGTTGATAATTATACCCTAACTGCATAGTCTAACTTCATTTTTTTGTTGATAATTATACCATAAAGTTACTTAAATTCTAACTGCATAGTCTAACTTCATTTTTGTTATTGATAATTATACCATGAAGTTACTTAAAATCTAACTGCATAGTCTAACTTCATTTTTTGTGTCGATAATTATACCAGAAAGATACTTAAAATCTAACTGCATAGTCTAACTTCATTTTTTTGTTGATAATTATACCATGAAGATACTTAAAATCTAACTGCACAGTCTATCTACATTTGTTTGTGTTGATATTTATACCATAAAGATACATACAATCTAACTGCATAGTCTAACTTCACTTTTATGTGTTGATAATTATACCAGAAAGATACTTAAAATCTAACTGCATAGTCTAACTTCATTTTTTTGTGTTGATAATTATACCCTAACTGCATAGTCTAACTTCATTTTTTTGTTGATAATTATACCATAAAGTTACTTAAATTCTAACTGCCTAGTCTAACTTCATTTTTGTTATTGATAATTATGCCATGAAGTTACTTAAAATCTAACTGCATAGTCTAACTTCATTTTTTGTGTCGATAATTATACCAGAAAGATACTTAAAATCTAACTGCATAGTCTAACTTCATTTTTTTGTTGATAATTATACCATGAAGATACTTAAAATCTAACTGCATAGTCTAACTTCATTTTTTGTGTTGATAATTATACCATGAAGATACTTAAAATCTAACTGCATAGTCTAACTTCATTTTTTGTGTCGATAATTATACCAGAAAGATACTTAAAATCTAACTGCATAGTTTAACTTCATTTTTTTGTGTTGATAATTATACCATAAAGATACTTAAACTCTAACTGCATAGTCTAACTTCATTTTTTGTTGATAATTATACCATGAAGATACTTAAAATCTAACTGCATAGTCTAACTTCATTTTTTGTTGATAATTATACCATAAAGATACTTAAAATCTAACTGCATAGTCTAACTTCATTTTTTTGTGTTGATAATTATACCACAAAGATACTTAAACTCTAACTGCACAGTCTATCTACATTTGTTTGTGTTGATATTTATACCATAAAGATACATAAAATCTAACTGCATAGTCTAACTTCATTTTTATGTGTTGATAATTATACCAGAAAGATACTTAAAATCTAACTGCATAGTCTAACTTCATTTTTTTGTGTTGATAATTATACCCTAACTGCATAGTCTAACTTCATTTTTTTGTTGATAATTATACCATAAAGTTACTTAAATTCTAACTGCATAGTCTAACTTCATTTTTGTTATTGATAATTATACCATGAAGTTACTTAAAATCTAACTGCATAGTCTAACTTCATTTTTTGTGTCGATAATTATACCAGAAAGATACTTAAAATCTAACTGCATAGTCTAACTTCATTTTTTTGTTGATAATTATACCATGAAGATACTTAAAATCTAACTGCACAGTCTATCTACATTTGTTTGTGTTGATATTTATACCATAAAGATACATAAAATCTAACTGCATAGTCTAACTTCATTTTTATGTGTTGATAATTATACCAGAAAGATACTTAAAATCTAACTGCATAGTCTAACTTCATTTTTTTGTGTTGATAATTATACCCTAACTGCATAGTCTAACTTCATTTTTTTGTTGATAATTATACCATAAAGTTACTTAAATTCTAACTGCATAGTCTAACTTCATTTTTGTTATTGATAATTATACCATGAAGTTACTTAAAATCTAACTGCATAGTCTAACTTCATTTTTTGTGTCGATAATTATACCAGAAAGATACTTAAAATCTAACTGCATAGTCTAACTTCATTTTTTTGTTGATAATTATACCATGAAGATACTTAAAATCTAACTGCATAGTCTAACTTCATTTTTTGTGTTGATAATTATACCATGAAGATACTTAAAATCTAACTGCATAGTTTAACTTCATTTTTTTGTGTTGATAATTATACCATAAAGATACTTAAACTCTAACTGCATACTATTAGTCTAACTTCATTTTTGTGTTGATAATTATACCATGAAGATACTTAAAATCTAACTGCATAGTCTAACTTCATTTTTTGTTGATAATTATACCATGAAGATACTTAAACTCTATCTGCATAGTCTAACTTCATTTTTATGTGTTGATAATTATACCATAAAGATACTTAAAATCTAACTGCATAGTCTAACTTCATTTTTTGTTGATAATTATACCATGAAGATACTTAAAATCTAACTGCATAGTGAATGAATGAATGAATGAAAGTCTTTATTTATCGAGGGTGACCCAATTAGTTTATACTAATCTTCCTTGGGGCCCTCTATAACAAATACATGATACAAAATACAAGAAAGGCAAGATACATAAGATATATGTAAACATAATAACATTGTTGGTGGTGGTAGTTTGAACGATATTTACACAATAATAAGATGAGATGATATCTATATCGAGTTTAATGTTGTTTTTCCTTTATCCATTTCATGCAATTGTTTGTAAAACTTTTCATTGTTGCACACTTCTGAATGTGCTCTGGAATATTATTCCATAAAATGGTCCCGGAGTAAGACATGCTGCCCTTGAAAAGTTCCCGATTAGGCTTAGGAACACTAAAATTAGTATCAGTTAGTGATCGAAGACTTCTGTCAGTTGAATTACGAGTAGTAAACATATCGGAAATATATGAAGGGGCAGTATTGTTCGAAACTCTATACATGAATTTGGCCTTTTGAAGTATAATTCGCTGATCAATTGTGAGGCAATTTAGTTGTTCCATAGCGGCTTGAAAAGTAATATACTGTTCACCTAAAATAACGTGACATGCCCTTTTTTGCATTATTGACTGTTGATATTTTTTCGACTTGTGTTACCCCAGATTACATTACAAAAGTCTAGATGTGGCTGTATGTAAGCTTTATAGAAAATAAATCGATAATTCAAAGGAATAAAATATTAGTCTAGCTTCATTTTTCCGGAATGAGATGTTAGTAGAGAAGGAATGTAAGAATCTGTATACAAGGATTGTCCTATGTCCATTTGTTATTTTACTTGTGCCGATTGCAGAGTTATTTAAATTTTAAAGACAATTTGATGATTTCTGATGTTTGTAGATATTTATATATATATAGTTTGTATGTATATATTTATCAGTTTTCCTTTTTACATGTATTTTATTGCCTTTTCTGCCACTTTAGTGGGACCAGGCCAATGGGAACACATTTTTATTATTTTTCAGACTGAGTATGCATTCTATTTTTCTATCAACATGTGTTGCACAGGATATTTTGTTGACCAGACAGCCAATCATTGGGCAAAAAGAACAGACTTGAGAACATACTTCTTCAATTCTGTCTCAACATGTAACATGTATGCCAATGACGCGGTGACATTAAGCAATATATCGGTAGATATGGAAATGAGCTGATGTACAAGCTTTAATTTGAATTACAGAGAAAAGATAGATTGCGTGCGCTTGTTGACATGAGTCACGTCTCAGATGCTGCAATGATAACTTAAATAGACTTGGAATAATACGTTTATACCGGTACTGTTTACAGGAAATGGGAAGCTTATATTGCTAACTTGTTTATTTATAGCTAGTGTGTACGTAACAAAGCAACAATGGATAATACAGACTCTTTTATATGGGACAACTTGGTTAGGCCTGTGCAAATGACAAGAATATTGACCTCGCTATGGTGGCCTATAGTATGTGTGTAGGTAAGAAACTTGATTTACGCGAGTCGAATGTAGCAATGCCCAATTGTTTTTGTTTTAATGACATTAGAACAGTCAAACATTCAAATCCCTGTGTCAGGATAGCGTGAGTCTGACCCAGCGTTTCAGTCACAAACTGATATTCATTTGCTAGCTGTGTCTTCTGCACCAGTGATCACGTTTCGTTTACAGGTGTTTCATTTACTTTATCGAGACACATGATTTAGTTACCGAATATTTCTTTTCTAACTCGTCTAACATGTGATGCTATAGTTTTGCTTGCCCATTCAATCATTTCTCGATCTGTTACTCTCCGAAATGCATCCATACAACTGTGGTTTTTGTTCCATTCGGATCGACAACTTCTGTAATGCCGCATGTATGCATCCTCCGCCGGACAATACCCCCTAAAAGTATAACACATATTTACCCATGACACTGCAACAATACATGAAAGCATATTCCTCATCAAAGTTAGCCCTTAATTCGTATCACATATGCTAGTAATAATATATCATGTCACGAATAATGTCATTGCATGCATCCTCCACTATAAAATATAGCATATTTCAAAAAAGTAATACGATAGTAGTAAGAAGCATGATCGTATTTGTCATCGCTGGGGATCGAGAGCCTGCTGTTATTTTTAACACTACAACTGCTTTGCAAGAAGAGAAGAACATTGTATAAACACTAAAAAAGGGGATCCATTGGAAGCAACAAACACAAACAATAGATAAAAGTAGCAACACCTCGCACGCCTCCTAGCACCGGCTTAATCGATATTCTGCTTTAAAGCCACACAGAATGGGCTTGATGATCCCAAAGGACCAGTAAGTCAAAACACTACTGGTTTGTAGTCGGGGCAACTTTAACGTATATCGTCGTAATTGTATCATTATTGCTTGTCAGAGTATCACAACGATGGACAAAGTTCTGGTAATCTGAGATATGGAATAGACAAATGTTCGTAATCAAAAGATACATATGTACAATGAAGCACTCTACGTATAATTACTTTGCTCAGATCATATGAGACTTATGGACTCTGTGATGGCGTCTACCTAAATCCTTATAGAACGGTAGCGCTTGATGTTTGTCTTTAATCTTGTCTTGTCGTACCCTTAACGGTTTATTCTCTTGTTGCTCTAGCTTCTACCAAATCATTGAGTACTTACTTTATGGCTTTCTAGGCTTTTTTTAAAGTATATATACATGATCATTTATGTGTTTTACTTATATTGCATATTGATGCTGCCTTGAGATTTTTGAGATTAAAACCTGGCGGGGATATCTTTATTTACACTATCCCGTAATGTTTGGTGCACCATAAAACCTGATTTAAATCCACCAGCGGCCCTTTTTTGCCAAGGACTGTTCCAAGGCGGTAGCTCTATTGTCAACCACTTTGTGTTTGTGATGTCTTATTTTGCCTTTTATACATCTTTACAACTGTTCTTTGTTTCTGTGTGTGTTTGTGGTTTACTGTCGTCCTTAAATGCTACTTTTCCTGTTCTATTTTTATATCTACTTTTATTCATAGTACATGATTTCTATAGACGTTAAATTAGTTTTGTATATTGCCGGAAATACCATCTTTAATTCCGATAAAGCCGACTGCTGTTTAAGACATCTTTGCAGTCGTATTAAAATGATCTGACACCTACAAGATAATCATGAAGATGACAGTTCCGTATTAAAGCATCAAATATTTCTAAAAGGTAGTGATCTCCAACTTGTCTGTTTATATTACTGGAGCTATATTTGTATTTGCTGGAAATGAATATGAAATTAATTTGAAATTAACATTTCAAGTGACGCTGTATAAAGATCCGGTTCTAAAGGAACAGCAATCATTGAGTTTTCTATTTGCAATATAGTTAAAATCATCCTGGATTAATCATGAACTTGAACTTATTTTAGAATCTTATAAACATATTCAAGTCACGTGATATTGCGTTCATGGGGAATTGCATCAAAAACAATTATGAAAGGAAAAAATATCCACTAAAAATGGTATTAAGAGTAGCAGTTATGACATTTCTGTGGAGTCTTTTAATTTAGTTCGCAAGAAGTTGATTTGTATTTAGACCTACAAAACCTACGTGCAACGTTCATAAAGCTGCTGGATACATTTAAATATATAAGTGATTTGTTAAATATATAAGTGATTTGTTAAATATATAAGTGATTTGTTAAATATATAAGTGATTTGTTAATATATAAGTGATTTGTTAAATATATAAGTGATTTGTTAAATATATGAGTGATTTGTTAAATATATAAGTGATTTGTTAAATATATAAGTGATTTATTAAATATATAAGTGATTTGTTAAATATATAAGTGATTGGTTAAATATATGAGTGATGTTTTAAATATATAAGTGATTTGTTAAATATATAAGTGATTTGTTAAATATATAAGTGATTTATTAAATATACAAGTGATATGGTTGCACATATAAAGGACACGTACACGTGCACCATGTAATACAAACTGATAAAGGAGATCCTTTGGAAGCAACAAACACAACCAAGAAATCAAATAGTAGACTCTGTTTTATTGTGTCCGTTCATGAGAGATAATGCAAGAGATGCAATGTTATGTTGATGCTTTTATAGAGGATCAACTTACTACATGTTACTGCATGCAATCTTTTTGCCACTGACCGTTTCAAGGCGGTAGCCCTATTGTCAACCCGTTTGTGTTTGTGAGGACTTATCTTGCTTGTTATTCATCTTTAAAGTTGTTCTTTATTTTTGTGAGAGATAATGCAAGAGATGCAATACCTCTCACGTCAACTATACAATAGTTGTCGCTAGCAGATATATATGTTTTAAGATAGGATACAAATTGGCTTTTATAGAGAACCAATTTACTACATGTTATGCTGATGCTGGTATAGAGGATCAACTAACTTCATGTTACTACATGCGACCATTTTTGCCACTGATCGTTCCAAGGCGGTAACCCTTTTGTGTTTGTGATGTCTTATCTTGCTTTTTATTCATCTTGAAAGTTGTTCTTTGTTTCTGTGTGTGTTTGTGGTTGACTGTCGTCCTTGAATGCTACTTTTCCTGTTCGATTTTTATATCTACTTATACTGATCGCGTCGTAAAATAAAACATGCGGTTCTGCATAATAGCAGCAATCACAAACTCTTCAAAACCATTTTTGATTTAATATATTGTACTAAGTCATGGCGGCCATCTAGGAGAGAAAATGTTCCTGCGACGGCCGCCACACATCACTAAACAACGCTAGTGTGAATGTCAATATATACTGAAAAGCGGATCTCTTGGAAGCAACAAATGCAAACAAGAGATAAAAATAGCAGACTCGGTTTTATTGAGTCTGTTCATGAGAGGTAATGTCAAGTGCAACACCTCTCACGCCTCCTAGCACCGGCGTAAGCGAAATTCTACTTTAAAGCCACAAAGATCGGGCTTGATGATCCCAAAGTACCAGTAAGTTATAACACTACAGATTTGTAGTCTGGGCGACGTTTTAAGGTCGCCACACAGCACTAAACAAACGCTAATGTGAATGTCAATATAAACTGAAAAGCGGATCCCTTTGAAGCAACAAACGCAAACAAGAGATAAAAATAGCAGACTCGGTTGTTTTATTGAGTCTGTTCATGAGAGTTAATGTCAAGTGCAACACTGCTCACGCCTGCTAGCACCGGCGTAAGCGAAATTCTACTTTAAAGCCACAAATATCGGGCTTGATGATCCCAAAGGACCAGTAAGTAATAACACTACAGATCTGTAGTGGGTCACATTAGTATCTTTCTCAGTTTGAATCCAGTATGTCATGGTTAACCCTTAACACGCTATACACGACTATAATAGCCTTTGCGTCCATTGTAAACCAAGATGAGCCTGCGAGTAAGTAATTCAGCGAAAGACCAGTCCATTATATATATGTAGCGAGCTAAGAGCAAAACTGTGTAACAAACGGTGCATTTCGATATCAGTTTATTTTAGCTGAGCTTCATATTTGATAACACCGTATGAGACAATATTATCTGGAAATCGTTCTGAAAAACCATATGTCTGATTCCTCTCTTTGATTTGGAACCTATTCACGTAATACAACGTCTAACTTTTCTGAGCAGCATTCGCAAAACAGCTGACCTAACCATATTTGACTATTTGCCGAAAATAACTAATTCGGTGTTTTGTACAATATGATAATGGTGAAAATAGAGTTTTAGAAGCAATTTCAACTTACATGCTATATCCAGGTTTTACAATAACAGTGTGTGTTGTATCATAGAAGGCAATCCTATCA
>JAWPHD010019059.1:0-37240 GCA_037043455.1 Cyrtodaria siliqua
CCCCTCACCCCATCAACCCCCACCCACAACCCGCCCCAGACTTGAAACTTTTTTCTTTTTTTTTTACATATGTCTGTGTTGCTTTTGTTAGTTCTTACAAATATATGTTGCAACCCTTCCCCCCCACCCCCGCCTCCCGCCTCTTACCCCATCACCCCACCTACCACGCCCCACACTTGATTTTTTTTTTTTTACATATTTCTTTGTTGTTTTAGTCAATTCTTACACACATATGTTGCCCCCCCCCCCCCCCCCAAACCCCCAACGCACTCCCGCCTCTCACCCCATCACCTCAACCCCCTATCCCACCCCGCCCCAGATTGTTTTTTTTTTTTACATATGTCTGTGTTGTTTTAGTCAATTTTTACAAATATTTGTTGCAACCCTCCCCGCCCCCACCACCCCTCACGCCTCTCACCCCATCACCTCCCCCCCCAACCCACCCCGCCCCAGACTTGAAACTTTTTTTTTTTCCATATTTCTGTGAGCTTTCGTCAATTCTTACACAAATATGTTGCAACCCTCCCCGTCAACCCCGCCCCCCCCCCCCCACCCCCGCCTCTTACCCATCACCCCACCCACCCCGCCCCACACTTGATTTTTTTTAAAAATATTTCTGTGTTGTTTTAGTCAATTCTTACACATATATGTTGCAACCCTCCCTGCCCCACCACCCAACCCCCCTGCCTCTCACCCCATCACCCCCTCCCCCACCCGCACCCCGCCCCGGACTTGAAACTTTTTTTTTTTTTTACATATTTCTGTGTTGCTTTTGTCAGTTCTTACACATATATGTTGCAACCCTCCCCGCCCCCACCACCCCACCCCCACGCCTCGCATCCCATCACCTCCCCCCCCACCCCACCCCGCCCCAGACTTGAAACTTTTTTCTTTTTTGTTTACATATTTCTGTGAGCTTTTGTCAATTCTTACACAAATATGTTGCAACCCTCCCCGTCAACCTCACCCCCCACCCCGCCTCTCACCCCATCACCCCACCCACCACGCCCCAGACTTGATTTTTTTATTTTTTTTTAAAATATTTCTGTGTTGTTTTAGTCAATTCTTACACACATATGTTGCCCCCCCCCCCACCCCCACCCCCAATCCCCCAACGCACTCCCGCCTCTCACCCCATCACCTCAACCCCCTACCCCACCCCGCCCCAGACTTGATTTTTGTTTTTTTTAATTATTTTTTTGTTGTTTTAGTCAATTTTTACACATATATGTTGCCCCAAAACTCCCCCCCCCACTCCCCACCCCCGCTCCCCCCACCCAATCCCCACTTGAAAATCTAATTTTGTTGTTGTTTTTTTTACATATTTCTGTGTTGTTTTAGTCATCTCTTACACATATATGTTGCAAATTTCCCATCCCCCAAACCCCCCCCACCCCCCCCCCCCCTCGCCTCTCCCCCTCACCCCCACTTGAAACTTTTTTTTTTTTTTTACATATTTTTTTGTTGTTTTAGTCAATTCTTACACATATATTTTGCCCCCTCCCCCGCCCCCAACCCACTCCCGCCTCTCCCCCGCTCTCCCCCACACCCCTACCCCACTTAAAACTTTTTTTTTTTTTACATATTTCTGTGTTGCTTTTGTCAATTTTTACTCATATATGTTGCCCCCTCATCGCCCCTCCACCCCACCTACACCCGCCTCTACACCCCCCCCCCCGCTCCCACCACCCCACCCCCACTTGAAACTTTTTTTTTTTTTTACATATTTCTGTGTTGCTTTTGTCAATTCTTACACATATATGTTGCCCCCTCATCGCCCCACCCCACCTACACCTGCCTGTCCCCCCCCCCACCCGCGCCTTTCACCTTTAATTTTTTTTCTTCATATTTTTGTGTTGTTTTGGTGAATTATTACATAGCTTCTTACACATATATGTTGCCCTCACCACCCCCACTCCCTCTACCATCCACCCCCGCCTCTCTCCCACCCTCACCCGGCACCCCACTCAAAACTCGATTTTTTAAAAAAAAAAATACATATTTCTGTGTAGTTTGGGTCAATTCTTACACATAGTTAAGTTGTGCTCCCAACCCCACCCCACATTGTTGTAGCCTTGTTTTCTGATATACTAGCTATAAATTTATTATTCTCCGAAAAATCGAATAGTCGAGCTGCGCTGTTCTCCGACAGCTCTTGTTAAATTTGTTCTTTGTTTCTGTGCGTGTTTGTGGTTGACTGTCGTCCTTGAATGCTGCTTTTCCTGTTCGATTATTATATCTATATTTAATTCGAATATATTATCCGATTGGACTATTTTCGGTTTCTGATTACGTATGGTTTTACCTTAAATTTTCGTCCAATAGAATCATTTCTTTAAGTACAACCGGAAAAAATATATATGTAGGAAACGGTGTAATGGCAGCAATCGATGATTTAACTTACATTTCTCCCCATATAGTGCTTCTTTGTGCGAACTGTGAATATATTATATAATGGGAATCAGACCAAACGAACGGTGTAAACTATTTGAAACAAATCATTAATTTGACAAAGATACAGACTTCGAAACGAGGTTGGTGTCAACTATCCTAATTACCAAGTGTTTAAATAGACAGTAGGGGTATTTTGTTTTTACTCTTTTTTTAAGATTGTATTTGCAGCTCAAGTGACAGTGTCCCGGATCTGAATCGGATAAGATCGTACATAGTACCGTGGCAATAAATAAGATTTTGGGACTGTCGAATGCACTTAGCATTGACGCTAGCTCCGTGCCATTGACCCTAGCTCCGGTCAATGACCCATAATGGAGGATAAAGCCGATATACACTGGTTTCTAATATTAAATGTTAATACTGTGTAATGATTAGAGAATGGGCTTTTCATCTCCACGTATACACATATCTGACTTTCATGCATAATTACAAAATATGCACCGAAGACCTAGGCGTAAAATTAGACAATACTTTGCAATATTTTTGCAACATAAACATGGTTTAAACACATACAATTGGAATACATTCCCCGATTTTTGAAATAAATCGTTGTATTTATGATATAATGAAAAAAAACGAGTTGAACTCTCTCTCTGTTGTTTCTTTTTGCCCTTGTCGTTATGTCCGAAGTGCCATTGACATGCATTTACTTCACAGCAGGTTGCTTCACAGCAGATTAAAGCGCATGTCATATGCATGTCTTCTACATTTACTTCAAAGAAGTTTAAGCATGTAAAATAATGACCCACATATAACGCATGTCAAATACATGATCCCATATTTACTTCACAGCAGTTTAAAGCGGACTTCCATATTTACTTCAAAGCACGTTAAAGTGTCAGTGACATGACAACTTCAGAACCCTTGTGTCATACATGTCATTGGGCGGAGTGTAATATTGAATATTAGACCTAAAGTATGTTATACAGCGACTGACCAAGATGCAAAAACGAAAACAATGCATGTTATTATAATAGCAGTTTATTCAGAAGGAAAACAAATATACATTGTCTAAGTACATTTACACAAATCGTCCCATTTTCACAAGAGCCCAGTGACAAATAGATACAGCTATACTAATTTTGTGAAATATGAAATAAGCAATGTAACATATATAAAATACATTGAATTGATTACTTGGCGGTGAATCGGAATGCACGTACATAGACACCCAGTTTATACCAAAAAGTATCTGAATTTATGACACGTGTATTTGTTATAGAGGTATGTATTACTTGACAGAAAATGTATTTAATTAAGCGTTCAAAGAGGACGAAAATCGATTTTCAGTCATATATCCCACACAAAACGCTTGATTAAAATGCTCCCAGTATAGGAGTAAAAGCGAACAGTTGAAGTCTCACAAGAAACACTTGAGACATCGACAATATTTAATAAACCAATCACTGTTATGTCATTTACGTCAACAAAATCACACAAGAAACACTTGAGAAACATCTACAATATTTAATAAAAAAGAATTCACTGTTATCACATTCACGTCAACTCAGAGATAATTTGGCAGATAGCCACTTTGTTTTTGTAATTAAATCAGCAAGATGCTGGTGTTTTTGGATATAATGAACCATAGTCATGTGTGGCGAGAATTTAACGGTTAATAGTTGTGGTACAGACATCGATGCTTAAAACGATGTTCCATATCAGGAGCACATTTCGGGTTTACTTGGATACAGTTAGTCCATTAGGTTCGTACACTTAGGTCATACATAGGGTACACTTGTAAAAGACTACTTGCACGTGCAGCATATGCTAGGTACACTTAGATACGATGGTTTGTGTGACCTTAACAACGCACGTTGGATGAAGGTAGAGAAACGTTGTGATCGTGTTTTAATGTTGAAACATTTCTGAGTATATCTGAATACCGACTGGGTTTTTGAGTAAGATTCAAACATCGCTGGTAAAAAAGGCTTGCACTAGTAGCTTTGTTTGATTACTTCAAAGAGAAAAAAATCGATCACAAAGCATAATGAAATAATATAATTGATTTAAACTGCATTTTTTAGTTTTCGCTCAATAAACACACTTTTTTAACTTCAACAATATTTTTTTTTTTTTAATTTTTATATATATATATATTTTTTTTATTTTTCAGAAGAGGGCTCTTGCTTTTCATACGTCGTTACGTTACAATTCTTATAATCCAATCAGCTAACATGGTTAACAATTAATTGGTACAACTATTATAAGACAGGTTAATCACTAATATATGGCTTAGATAAACACAGTAACGAAACATTAGATTTAATGTAAAAAGACAAAAAAATCTTGATGGAAAAAACCACATAATATATAGGCTTTATAATTTTGCTTACACACTTCATTTGACGCAAATATAAATACAATAAAATAATATGTTGAGTGGCCAATGGTAAACATCATTGTTGTATGGATCATGGGATAGCTGGAATTTAGTTGGTGTCGTCTTCTACTGAAGTAAAGACCTTGACCATTTTCCTGTTCTCATCTGCCATGTCCTTGACCTTTTGTCGGCGTTCCCGGAGGCTAGGTGTTTCTCTGCGTAATGAATAAACAGGACGTAGAGAACCAAGTCGTTTTCAGTAATAATAAAATGTCATCGGTATATTGGGCTAGTACAAGTATACTGCAACAAGTGAAAAAGAAATGTTATTAACAGTGGCGTTCAAATTATCCGGGTGTTTTTGTGCTGAATCGTATATAAATTTGGGCACATCACATTTGAAGCTCACTGATACTTTCACTTGTAAAAGTATTATGCAAAATGGTTAAAGTAAACTACTTATCTAACGAAGACCTTGTCCTGTGTTCATGTGTCATGTCGAAGACTACGCGTCTTCTGTCAACGTCATACTTGATGACTTCACGTCTGGCATTGACGCGACGCTCTTGCAGAATGTCTTCACGAAATAGTTCGGCTAGAAGTTCTTTCTCGGCTGCTGTGTATTTAATCTGGAGAGTGTGAACGAAAAGACACCGTTTGAGAAGGTATTTGGTTGTGTATGGAAAACATACTTAAGATGCACATGTTGGAAATTGGATATAATTGTTTTTATAGCATGTATATATTTCGTTATAGACACTGACGTCACGACGGACATGGGCACATTTTATCGAATGAACTAAACGCATGCGGCTTACCTCGGTCTCATCCCCATCGGGGGTGACGGCACCGTCCAGTCTGTCGGCGAGTCTTGATGGCATTCTGCAGGGATTACCTTCCGTGTAGTCTACGGTAAATGCTATACCGCCTGTCCCCATTTTAACATCTTGCTCTGAAATGGAAACGTGGACTTATACAACTAATGTTAGTTTTTGACTTACAAATGGATTCGCATTTTTTCGACGTTTATGCGATATTAAAAGCTGGTAGTAAATAGTAAATTCCACGATGTTCGTGAGCGCTCTTTGGTAAATTTGCTATTTATTAACAGCACTTAAATCCGCCTTAACGCCGAAAAAATGAGAAACAATTCCTACATTCATTTCCCGTCACTATAGCAAAAAAAAATGTAGGAGAGATACATACCCTCAGCGTATTTTTTGACAGTGGAACATCTATTTTCTTGTGGTACACATTGAATGCGTGCGCAGTAGCTCCGCCTTTCTACTAACACACGGATGTATGCGCAGTAGCTCCGCCTTTCTTTTCAACACACATTGAATGCATGCGCAGCACTCATGAACAGTGAATAGACGCTATTTGTTTACAATATAGAATTGAGTAAATGTAGCTATTAAGAATGCACAGATATTCTGAAACAAATGTTCACGTCGACATTTGCATAAATGTGTGTTTTATTACAGTACGGCTGTATCCTAATTGTCTGAGATTGTTTTATTGAAACAAATACACCAGTCACATAGCTAAGTTTGATGCCGACATCTTCACAATTGGACAGACGCGAAAAAACATATAGAACTCATTGGAGGTCAATAAAACATGCACATGAAATTTTATAAGATCGGAATAAGCGGTTCCGAATGAGATATTGATTTTATTTTAACTGTTTGTTTATTTTTAGTATCGGCGACCATCTTGGATCATGGAAAACATATTTAGAAAGGTCACGATTTTTAAGAAACGAGTGTTGTGTACATTGGCTTGACGTCGAAACTGAATGTGAAGGAGGAATTGTAAACTAAACTACAGAAATATCTGAGTCTGTGTCTGAAAATTACTTATATCCCTCATACAGAACGTCAATAGGGAGGCGCAATGCAGGATAACATTCAAAACCTTTAAAAGATATGAAATTTAAAAAATAAAAACGATAAAAGCTTGATGATTACCATCTTGGAGTTGAGTGAACATGTCATTTTGTTGGCGGGAACTTGGACGCTGGAATGGCGTCGCCCTTCCTAGAACTTCTGACACATTGTCATTATCTTCCTCCTTGCAAGTTGGCGAGGGGCAAACTTTGTTGCGATTGGATAGCTTGGGAAAACAGTTTCCCATTGTGTTTTCTAAGTAGCTCGTACTAATCAAAATACACGTCTGTGTGGCTTCGATGCTAGGCAGCGAATGACACGATTATGTGCGAAGTCGTTACCAGATAAGTGATGACGTCAGCGACGTCGTTTTACTGATTTTAGTTGGATAGGGTTAGATGGTGTTTTAACGTCATTTTCAGCACATTTTAGGCTATGTTTGACGGTCGGTTTTCTGTGTTGGCGGCATACCATCCACATGTTCCTGTGTATAACCAATATTGTATACCTCCCGTATCCGTAAGATTTAGGAACATTGTGGTAATATGTGGTCCGTCACGGGCACAATTCCGCCCACTCTTTAATAATTTATTTTATCGCATAACATGGCTTCTGGGAGTGCAATAAAGCCATGACATATTTCTCGTAATACACTAGTGTATTACAGATGCAAATGAGGACCGAATCACTGTGTTTGTATACATTAAAACAATTAATTCCAATTGTTTGCATTGTAAGAACCTCGTATCCTATCATTTTTTATCCAACTCGTTTATTAAAATCAATAATACACAGTCACTCATGTAAGATCCTCTATTTATAGCAAATAGTGATCCCTATTGCACCACCCTTTGATACTTGAGATGTCACATCTGGCCTATTATTTATACCAGTGTTTGTTGTTTCTTGCAAAGCGCGTTTTTCATTGTGGTCCTTGAATGCGACATAGGCTCTTGCATCGTATCCTATCTTTTTATCCAACGAGTTTAGTAAAGTCAATAATACAGTCACGAATGAAAGATTCTATTTATCACATAACACACGACGTGAGTTTCACTTTAATGTTGTAAATTTTCCTTATATACGGCGGCAATTTGTAAGACAAACCATGACGTCGTTTTGTTGTTTACATGACATCGCTACGTTACGCGGCTGTAACTCCGTTCGCCCTACAAAAAATGCGAAACGTTAAACCAATTTTAACGTTACTAAAATTCATTTTCTGAAATAAGATTTCAAATAATGATGAATAATTAAGGCGTCTGAACCATTCAAACAATTTGGACTAAAGATTTTACTGTATACAAACACAGTGATTCGGTCCTCATTTGCATCTGTAATACACTAGTGTATTACAAGAAATAAGTCATGGCTTTATTGCACTCCCAGAAGCCATGTTATGTGATAAATTCATGTTCGACTTTTATATCTGCTGGTATTGTTGTACTAATTACCTTCCTTATTTCGTCACGACCGGGGTAGGATTTCATATACTAAAGTGTATGGAAGGTCTTCATTCATTTAAAAATAATGCAATTTTACTTAAATTAAATGCTTACACCCTTATTTCAGATTATTTGTTTCAATTCAAAGCTTGCCTGCTTATGGGTAACTCACATAAATAGTTGACATATGTCTCAGGTGTATTCTTTAAGACGTATTACTTTGTCAAATGCAGCATCGCGCAGTGCTTATAATACAAACAGTACGTCCACTGCATGCATCTATTACAAGTGTGACTGTGTCAGTAGTTAGTGTAAAGGCCCCTGTAACAGCTTGTAGAAACTCTTAATAACTTCAATTTCATTTTAATTAGAGCAATTCGGAATTATGTTCAAGCTGCACTTTGAAATAGTTTGTATTAACTTGACCATTACTAACGAACATCCAGTGTTAGTAATAAGTGATCAAACCCATGGCCATTTTGTTCACACCATTGTGCATTACACCACTAAGACGAAACCTCATTAAGAGAAGCCTGTTTATATTCAGTGTTTGCATTGACCGTTTGTCGGAGAAATATATAAGTATAAGCAGGTAAAACGTTAAGGAATATAAATAGTTATTGCCTACTTATTAACAAGCTCCGTTTACTTTCATTGTAACATGAAACGTCAATATTCGCCCCATATTGACCTGTGCATATTGACTAGTTGTAAAATCACTGTACTGAAACTACTGTTTTGCATACTCGTTAGGGATTGGTGCAATTCCCAGTTCATGTGACAGGAAGTTTGCTATGAGACGAAAACACTATAGTATTTGTGTTTCATTGTGAACAATTCCCACGATGATACGACAGTATTTTTGTTTTGAAATAAAATATTTTGATGAAAATTAAATGTGAAAACCAATTGTTTTGTTCTAATTATTCGCTTTTATATTAAAAATCCGTATGCAATAAAGACGTTCTTAGATTTGTATTGGGATATGAACTCGTTCTTCCGCGTATAAATATTGCGCTCCTCAAGTCGGGCAATATAATTACGCTGTAGAACTCGAGCATATATACCCATTCAAATATAATAACATATAATTCCTGACGGTACATGGTACAGACGATTACCTGACGGTACATGGTACAAACGATTACCATATAAAGCTCAATGTATAACCTATTGTGCTTCATCGTCGATCTTAAATTTAACGATTTATACAAACTTCTGCCATAAACATGTTTACCCAGAATTCCTCATTGTGAATAAGTAAGGAAATAACGATAACATAGTCTAAGATAGACATCTATTAGATATTGTGTTCAAGTTACACTTTTTACGATTATTGTTTTTTATTGTGTAATCCAAATGTCTTATTTCTTGTAAATAGTACCAATTTATGAAACTTGAGAGTAATTACTGAAATCTTAATAATTCTACTGTCTAGACGTGTCTAGACCTTTTTGGATTGCAATTTGTTTTAGGCTTAGTGATAAAACTCCACAGGTTTCGGAAACTGCTTGAATTCTGCTATTTTAGGTAAGTGTTTGTAATTTTCTGTTATTTATGTCATGTTCGTCACTTATTTTTGTGTCGTATTGAGTAATCTGAAATCTTGCAGTATCTTAATTGATTTGATAGCAAATCTCTCTCTCTCTCTCTCTCTCTCTCTCTCTCTCTCTCTCTCTCTCTCTATGTATATATATATATATATATATATATATATAGTTTTAAGACACCAGTTTATTGGGTCAAAAATGATTTTTACACTCGATATATTGGGTCCTTACCTTGCTATTGGGTCCTCAGTCTGCCTATTGGGTCTTGTCCAAATTATTCAACGACCAATTAATACATGCATGTTTAACAGAACTACATTTACCTAATTAGGCCTCTCGCACATAACTTATTTTACACGTTTAGTGGGCCCCTGAGTAGGGGTTATCTCCCCTTGACAGTTTGATAAGTGTGTATTCTTATGAATGGCAGGAGGTGTACAGTATTGGTTCTACCCAGGAAAAGTGGGTGGTCTGCCTCAACCACAAAATAAAATGATCGTCATATATAAATTAAAATGTGAAAATGACGTAAAACACCATAGAAACACGACACTCCTAATACATCGTAAGAAGCGCCGAGTTGGGTAGGACACGGCACGTGGGTGGGGTGGGGGGGGGGGTGGGGGGTGGGGGGCTTGTTAAAGCGATATTTATTAGTAGTTCATAGTTTAGGACGAACAATTAAGGGTTGTGGTATTTTTATCACCATCTGAAAAATTATTACATCCCTTGTCATTACCCCACCCAGTTTACTATAAATTGCATTTTTAAATTTGCGATCAATCAATTTTTCATGATAAAGGAACAGTAAACTTTTGGAGATATTTTGTCTACAATATATACAAGACCTGAGTTTTAGAATGAAAAAATAAAAATTGGGGGTCGGTGTGCATATAAGAAAGATATTCAATAAAAACTGAGAAAAAAATGTGCTTTTTTAGATTTCGACGGGCTCTGACATATAACGGCATAGGTCTGTAACAAATAATAGGAACAATACTTTTTATTGCTGTCTCTGTATATCCTAACACATGTCTTTGTAATAAAGTTTAAATTAAGTGAATATCTCAAACGGTTTTTGAGAAATACCATCTTTTGTACCCCTACCCCCCATTTTAGCTTATGTTAAAAATTGTTAATTTTGGGCACAAAATGTCAGGTCAAAAAAAATAATCTAAAAAATGTTCATTTTTTTGGCACTAAAATATCCCTATTGGGCATTAGTTTGTTACTGTATAATTATTTTTTCCAGTTTTATTATAATTGTTGAAATATAACAAATGTAAATTTCCGGAAGTGCAAAAATCCAAAACCTCAGCAGTGGCCACCCTTAACGTTCTTTGAAAGTAGTAATACTTTAAAGGGAATCTGTCTTTCTGGTCAATAGACTGGTTTAAAACTTACATTAACATGTATTTGAAGAAAACAATTGTCAAGCTGTATTTAAGAAGCCAGCTAAATATGTGTCCAGCATAATCCATCAGCTAGAACATTGTATGTACCAGTCCTCAAATTGTCATAAATAAGTGTTATTGCCGTATATCAGGTGTTTAGATCAAACTTGCTTCGCATCAAGATCTGATCAGATCTTGTCTCGTTTGCTAATAATGTACTTATGTTACCGAACTTAGACGGAGGAAAAAAATACCTGTGTTTCTGGTTACCCGACCGTCCCTATTTTTTGGCGCCGACCCTACAGTTTTTTATCATAAAAAAAAAGAAAAAAAAGAAGAAAAAAGAAAGAAAAAAAGAAGAAGGAAAAAAAAGAAGAAAAGATTTCCGTGTTATTTGTTGAAAACAAACACGTTTTAAGTTTTCCTGAAAAAATGTCCCAGAGTAATGTAGTTATAGACAATGTGTGAAGCTCTCTCTGGTCAACATACGATACTTAACTGCTTTCATCCAATTTTTTTATGGCAAAATTCCGAGAATTATCTACAAATCTGAGCTGGTTGGAATTGCAGATGTATGTCATTATCGAAACCGAAAACAATTTGACCAAACCATTTTTCTGTGACAAGTCAAAATGCTTCGAAAAGCGCGATTTCCAATTAGGTATACATCACAATGGAACAAAATAAAGCACATATTCACCGCTATTGGTGGCGATTCCCCGCATGTACCAGTGTCAATCAATTCAATCCGATGTGATTTCAACAACGGAACAAGTAATAAACATAAATATAGACCAGAGAGAGCTTCACACCTTGTCTATAGCTACATTTCTCTGGGACATTTTTTCAGGAAAACTTAAAATATGTTTGTTTTCAACAAATAACACGAAAAAACAAATTGTGATCGAAGGCATCTATTATTTATATATTCTTTTGTCTAGATTTGATTATTATTTTTATGATTCTTTTCATTTGGATACATTGATATAAATTCCGTGATTCATTTAAAAAAAAAAGACAGGCTTAATGTAGGACTCGTGTTAATGACATTTTTAATATTATTAAACGTTTAGTTTTATGACAGAATAACAAACGGATTGGACACTTTCTTTCTGAAACAATGAAGTGGCCAAACTATCACGTAGCACCTTAACTTTTTCTTCGAACTTCTCTTTCAAATATTCATAGATTTTGATAAGAATACATGCAAAGATTCATATTAAAATAAATGGCAATATGGGATATATAATAGTTTTTCTTAAATTTTATTTTCTAAATAAGAAATTGTATAAAAGTACATTAATTTCCGCACTGCCACGTGAAACAGATATACATTTCACAGTATCCTATATATTTGTTATTTATAGGTATGTGGTTTTATATACAAAAATATCCAGAAGGCTGAGAAGTGGTATAAATACTAAGCGTAATGTCAAAAATCAAACAAATATTTGCCATATAAAAGATGATTTGTGTGCGTCAGCATGATAGGACACTTAGGTGTCATTCTTGAATTAAAACTTAATTAAACCCCTAGCAAAGATGCTATATATTTTACAATAGAATCCGATTAGTTTTGACATCCATGAAAAAAAAAAAAAAAAAAACAGAAGAAAAAAAACCTACCTACCTACCCTAATGTTTTCAACTGTGTAACCAGAAACACAGGTATTTTTCTTTCTGGCCTTATACAGTATAACCTCTATTCAGCGACCACCCAAGGGACCTATCATAAATGGTGTCTTAAACTTAAAAGTTTACATGAAACTATGTAATAGGAATAGTTAAATCATTATAACAGTGTAAATACGTGATCCAGAGTGAATGTGTGAGACATTTTGGGCGTCTGAGTGAATGGGTGAGTTGTATGAGTGTATAGTATGTATGATTGTGTGTTTGTACTTTTTCATTGTTTAATGTAAAAATTGCATTGACCTGTCACATATTAACAAATGTAATATGTATTTATATGACGAGAAACATTTGTTTAAGTCATAAATAAAGAATATGTTCTGTTCTGTTCTGTTCTTAAGATTAGTGGTTTCTCAATACAGGTTAATTAAACAGACTAGTAGTGAAAGATTAAGAGATGTATGGTCGCTTGATACAGATTGCGGCGGCCACTTAAGCTAGTTTGACTGATAACACTAATCACCATTGAACCTTTTGAACAATTAAGATGGTACAACAGTTGAAGGGAATCGTGTATGTACTTGTATTGTTTAACGAAACCCAGGCCGGGATAGTAAAGATGCACTCTCCTCCACTTTCGGTGGGAGAGGTTATGGGGTGAGGAGCGTACTTTAATTCGCAAATATGACGCAATTAATGAACATGCTGTTTTCCTGAATTTCAAGGTACAAATCTGCTAAATGCAGAGAACTAGAGCGGTGAGAGAGGAGTATTTATTGTTACATATGTGTATACACATATGAGTATATGTGTATACACATATGAGTTTGAATACCGGAATAACAGTCAAATACGATTAGTGAAGTATATTTTGTGGAGATGAACACAATATAATCTATAGAACTAACTATATCAGCACGTGTAAACTCACTTTTTTCTTGATTGCTAACGGTGAGATTGAGGTAATGTATGCAGAAATTAGCTGTCAGAATCATAGCTGTTATGTTTTTTGCCGAGCCCGCTTAACGATCACAATGTCGCCGGGCACACGTATGTGTCAGTAAGTTAACTTGCATTCGTTCTTCCGTGCCTCCGACTTTCATTTGTTTATATATTTTGCATTGTTTGAATGATTTTAAGCAAATTTCACCAGCATGTTCCTGGTATGCATCTAACATCCTGTACAAAATGTCATGTGGCTGTGGCATATTTTCCGACGAAATATAGATCATGGCCAGTCTCCGCTGCGAGATGCGTATCTTGCTCCCTTTCTTGCAGGATATTCACTAATCTCCGCCAGCGTGTTCCTTAAATGCATCTAACATCGTGGGTGCTAAATGAATGGTCGCTGCGACCTACCTTGAACGAAATATAGGTCACGTCCGGTCTCCGCAAAGACATGCTTATCTTGCATTTGTCTTGCAGGATATCCACCAACCTTCACCAGCATGTTTCTTATATGCATCTAACATCATTTGCAAAATTTCGGATCGCTGTGATCTAATTTGAACGACATATAGATTATGTCCGGTCTCCTCTACTGCATTCATCCTACTGTTAATGACATTAATTGAATTAAAGTAGCTATCCCGCCAACAACAGTCGAATTTTACAACATATGTAAATCGTGCTAAATTACGAGGTATATATACTGGAAAAAATAAAGTTTAGCAAGCCCATATGCACATCTAGCTTAAATAAATGTAATGTTATTTTATATTGTGAAGTATTTTAAATCATCGGCATAACTTAGGTTGATCTTCTTTTTCACTTTTTGTATTCCAACGTAAATATCAGAGTTATCTCCCATTTAGTTAAAATATACTATTTCACATTTAAAAATACAAATAAGGTAAAGAGCAAGATTAAACATTACAAAATAATTATTATGGGCCTCAAGTTATAAAAACCACTAAAACAATCGACAGTTTCCTTGCCATTATAAAGATATAGGGAACCAAAGTTTACCATTTATGATATTACATCCCTTTACATTGAAATAAGAGCGAAATTAAACTTTTCTGTAGAACATGTAGATTACCACTTGTTGCTATTGACTTATTCCCTTTATATAGCTGATAATTATGTAAATTATATTGCCCATGACCGCTTCTACACATATCCTAGAATCCGGTCAACGGGATTTATGTTATTTACCTGCTAAACTTATTGTTTATCAGTATATATATAACTTACATATTTTGAGAATCCAAACTCTATAGACACAATATAAATGGCTTTAACCAGCTACACCAAACCCCAAAACTGGTCCGTTGAATTAAGAGTTACTAACTCATAATATTTTACGCATATTCATTTGCGGGTATTCAAGAACCCGTAAAAACTCCTATACTCTTAATCGGCACATATACATTATTATATGACATGAACATCCAGACAGATTTCTGATAAACGGTTTTGTAGTGCCATTTTGCCGTTATTTGGCGGATTAGTTTAATTACTTAATTAAATATTATGCATGTAAGAAACGTATATCACCTTAGTGTAGTTCAAATCAAAGACATGGACTTCTTCTCCATAGGTATCGACATGCATGCCGTGACCTTCTATAGTTATAGGTGTTCCGGAAGTAAAACAAATCCCATTGAGTCCTGTACAAATTTCCCGAGCTTGCTAGTTGCAATTTTTTCAAACAAGTTCAAACTAAGATGTACTGACATATTCTTAGTGATATGAGCTTCCTCTCTAGAATTCTGCAGAGAAAAGTAGGGATCACGTGGCAATTATGATCTTTGTTGACACCGTGAACAACCTACATTCATTCGACACCTCTTAATATATTCTACTGTCAATTTCAAGTTGATAAATAAATAGGAATCCGGGTACCTGCACTACTCTTACTGACGAATATATTCCTTTGGTTCATTAAGGTGTTCGAAGGATAGACTCCGATACCGCCCGGTTTACATCATTACATCATTCAATTGTCTTGTCCAAGAATACACCGACGAAATTCAGTGGCGACTGAAAGAATACAAATTCCTCGTCTGATGTTTGGGAGAAATTCTTCTAAATGAACATGAAAATCCGAGAGGATTGACGCATTAAGCCATTTGCACTCGACATTGCAAATTCAACCAACAGGAACCAGTGCGAGAAGCAAGTAGAAGCCAATGCTAGGAACAATCAGGGTCTGAGACTTTGCACGTAATATTTAAAGCACAATTTTTCGAGTATATGTAATATATATAGCATAATTGTTCGAGCAATTGCTATTTATACTGCTTCTCGAGGGCCGCATGCGATTTGTACTGCTTCTCGAGGGCCGCAGGCCCGAGAGTGCAGTATAAATCGCATACGATAAAAATATGCTATAAATGTTTTGTACCATAGCCATTTATCCTACTACGCTGTGCAAGAAGTTTTAAGGCGTTGCAGTTTTCAGTAAAAACAACAGCTCGATCCAATCAAGAAATAGCATTATCACGCGGCATGAACATGACCCATGTTTTGATTATTGCAGTCAATCGCCTGTGTATATTGTTGGGCAAATCCAATGTCAAGGAGTGCTGTTTTGATAATGGGTAGTCGTGTTTTACATATTTGATCGACAGGTTGTGTGTAAACATTGCAACTACTCGCGTGTAAAATTCAGTAGACCATGCCGAATCTGTCATTTATAGCACGGCTGAAATATACCGACATTTATAGCTTGGTTTAGGCTCAGACCTTTAAGTTCATGAAAATTATATCATAAGCAAGAATTTATACTTATACCACAATAGCCTAAATACACACTATGCATCGTGTAATACCCGAGGATATACACAGCATATGTTAGTTATTGTGGTATAAATACAATAGAGCATGAGTCTTGCACGTGTACGGACGATAATGCAATCGCTAACACTCGCTAACGCTCGTGCATTATCTCCCCGTACACGTGCAAAACTCATGCTCTATCCTATACTTACACAATGACGTCGCGTTTTTATTGATCGAAAATTACATTAGTCCCTATTGTTGATTCGCATGACTTTTATCAGACACCACTTGTATTATCAGATTTTCCAGGGCTCGTATAAAACGTGGATAAGCAAGAATAAGCATATAATTTCGTTTGTCCCCATGTTTACTTCCTTTTTTGTTTATAAATATTGGCTAGTAGTTAATGATATAGAAAATGACATGATCTACAATTGTTTCAAAATTAAAATAACCCGTAGAGGCCACTTAAAACGGTATATGAGACATATGGTGGGTGCAAGCACTTGAACACTTTACTGCCACTTCACAAACAGGAAAAATGAGAAAAAGAAAACTGAAACTGAAACTGAAACTGTTGCAAAATCAAAATTAACCAACCATAGTTACCATAGTGCATTTAAATCATTTACAGACACTTCAAAACAATAGGAATTAGTGAGACACGCGAAACTTAACATCCACTTAACATCCACTTAACATCCACTTCACAAAGGGACTTTTATTTATTCTCTTTATTGCCGCTTTACAGAGATTAATATGTGCAAATGTGCAGTGCGCAATAAATGTAATAATCTCTTATTATTTCACTGACCTAACTGAGATAGCAAGTGTGAGGAACTAGCAACTCTTTGTGTGTGGTACCACTATAACAGCTGTTTGCTGTGTACGATGATTATAAATTGTATAAGGGTTGACTTTGTATTTGCATTTAGCACGCATCTGTTTAGAAAAGTAAGTGCACTTTCATAAAAAAAATCAGTTGTGATAGAAACTAAACCAAGTCTTTCTAATCGAATTACTATGCCAATTGATTATTTTCTATAAATATCAAACAATGCATTAACTTGTATTAATTGCATCAATAATAAGTTATGAGCGGAAACCGCTAAAATCATCAAGTTTCAAAAATGAAAGGTCCGTAACTCAGGCATTATGGGTGCAATGTAGCTGGCTATCGAACCTGACCCGAGATACTATGCCAATAAACATTGTCCCCAAGTTTCATTAATATTGGATTATAAATGTTAATGTTATTAGTAATAGCATGCGGTAAAAATCCAATTATTGAGCAGACACCGTCAATTTTCAACAGTCCAAGGGCCATAACTCTGGTAATTTTTTAGCAATAGCATTGGTTATTGAACTTGAACGAGCTATTGTGGCCATAAACATTGTGGTCAAGTTTTATCAAGTTTGGATTAAACCTACTCCAGTTATGGAGCGGACAGCGGAAACCACAGCGTCCGAACGCATCGTATGTTTGCACTGTACTGCAAACAAGGACTTAAAAATACAATGAAAGAGACAAAAACCAACAGAAAGGGTGGTGAAGACAGGGTTACAGACTTGGAACGGTCAGTAGGCAATAAGGCCTACTGGTTAGCTTGCGTGCGTGTCTTTGTGTATATGTATATATGTATGTATGTATGTATGTGTACATGTGTGTACGTGTGTGCACATGTGTGTAAGTGTACGTCTGTGTGTTAACGTGTTGCAAGTGAGTGCGTGCGTACGTGTGTGTACATGTATGTACGTGTGCGTACCTGTGTGCACGTGTGCGTACATGTAATAGTTCCGACACATAGTAGTCGCAATAATTCCGATACATTTTATTATTTATTGTCATCTCTAGGCAATCACAATAGTTCGACACATTTGTAGTCACAATAATTCTGGTACATTTTATTATTCCTTGTTATCTATAGGCAATCAAAATAGTTCCGACACATAGTAGTCACAATAATTCCGATATATTTTATTATTTTTTGTCATCTCTAGGCAATCACAATTGTTCCGACACATAGTAGTCACAATAATTCTGATACATTTTATTATTTCTTTTCATCTCTAGGCAATCACAGTAGTTCGACACATTTGTAGTCACAATAATTCTGTTACATTTTATTATTGCTCGTCATCTATAGGCAATCACAATAGTTCCGACACATAGTAGTCAGAATAATTCCGATACATTTTATTATTTCTTGTCATCACTAGGCAATCACAATAGTTCGACACATTTGTAGTCACAATAATTCTGGTACATTTTAGTATTCCTTGTTATCTCTAGGCAATCACAATAGTTCCGACATATAGTAGTCACAATAATTCCGATACATTTTATTATTTCTTGTCATCTATAGGCAATCGCAATAGTTTGACACATTTGTAGTCACAATAATTCTGGTACATTTTGTTATTGCTCGTCATCTATAGGCAATCACAATAGTTCCGACACATAGTAGTCACAATAATTCCGATACATTTTATTATTTCTTGTCATCTATAGGCAATCACAATAGTTCGACACATTTGTAGTCACAATAATTCTGGTATATTTTATTTTTCCTTGTTATCTATAGGCAAACACAATAGTTCCGACACATAGTAGTCACAATAATTCCGATACATTTTATTATTTCTTGTCATCTCTATGCAATCACAATAGTTTCGACACACTTGTAGTCGCAATCATTCTGGTACATTATTTTAATGCTCGTCATCTCTAGGCAATCGAAATAGTTCGACACATTTGTAGTCGCAATCATTCTGGTACATTTTATTATTCCTCGTTATCTCTAGGCAATCACAATAGTTCCGACACACTTGTAGTCGCAATCATTGTGGTACATTATTTTATTGCTCGTCATCTCTAGGCACTCACAATGGTTCGACACATTTGTAATCGCAATCATTCTGGTACATTATTTTATTGCTCGTCATCTCTAGGCAATCGAAATAGTTCGACACATTTGTAGTCGCAATCATTCTGGTACATTTTATTATTCCTCGTTATCTCTAGGCAATCACAATGGTTCCGACACACTTGTAGTCGCAATCATTCTGGTACATTATTTTATTGCTCGTCATCTCTAGGCAATCACAATAGTTCGACACATTTGTAGTCGCAATCATTCTGGTACATTATTTTATTGCTCGTCATCTCTAGGCAATCGAAATAGTTCGACACATTTGTAGTCGCAATCATTCTGGTACATTTTATTATTCCTCGTTATCTCTAGGCAATCACAATGGTTCCGACACACTTGTAGTCGCAATCATTCTGGTACATTATTTTATTGCTCGTCATCTCTAGGCAATCACAATAGTTCGACACATTTGTAGTCGCAATCATTCTGGTACATTATTTTATTGCTCGTCATCTCTAGGCAATCGAAATAGTTCGACACATTTGTAGTCGCAATAATTCTGATACATTTTATTACTGCTCATCATCTCTAGGCAATCAAACTAGTTCGACACATCTGTGTCAACTCCGTCCTATGAATGTCGAACTCGGAGTTGGGTTTAAATGTCGAACTCGTAGCTGGGAATGTTGATCTCCGAGTTGTGATTGGATGTTGAACTCCGAGCTGGGAATGTGGAACTCCGAATTGTGTTTGAATGTTGAACTCTGAGCTGGCAATGTCGAACTCCGTGTTGCGTTTGAATGTCGAACTCGGGAATGTTGAACTCAGAGCTGGGAATGTCGAACTCCGAGTTAAATTTGAACGTCGAACTCCGAGTTGGGAATGTCGAACTCGTTGCTGACAAATGAATGTTGAACTCCGTGCGGACAAATCCGTAACAGAACGAATGTCGAACGCCGAACTACGAAGTACGAGCTAACTTCCCACACCTGCGACAAAGACATTTTGTGTATTCGATAATTGTTTGAGCGACACACATATATATGCGTTATTATATACATGTAACATCCGCGTCATTTTACGATGACAGACAACAGGGACGTTCTGTGAATTGTATTAATTGTACAGTAATACCCCGGGACCTTCGTCTAACTGTTATCGGACATCGTGTTAATATCGGGATTAAAACAAGATGTGAAAATTGAATTAATTCATATGAGGATGTGACGACATCGATGGGAAAAAGGTCCGACAATAGTATTACTAAAACGATGTGTATTAAACGATGAACAGCTGCTTCGAGGGTGTATTAATAGGTGATTTTAATGTTTAACCTAAGTAATTTTAAATGAATATAAAGACAGCTGCAGGATGTGAGTTTGTAATCAAGTGAATATATAAACAATGGAAAATAAATTCACTTCGTAGGCGAATATGACGATATCTATCGGAATAAAGTACGACAACAATATTTTTACTAAAACGGTTGTATTAAAGGATGGGCATCTGTTCGAGGGTGTAATAATGGGCGATTATACTGTATAAGCTTAGTCATTTTAAAATGATTATGCTATACAGATCATCATTTTGTGTTGAGATACCACTCAAGTGTAGAATTATATAGTGTCGTCGATATAGCTACTGCGTATAGGTCGAAAGGAATTGGAATACAACTTTATGTCTACAGGAAAAGACATGCTATGGAATATGTAGTTGTAATTATCTACAGATATAAATTAGATGTTAGCTCTATTGTAACTTAGAGCTAGGAGGCAGGAAATATGTCTGGTCTATTGTAATTGGAGGCTAGAAGACGTACTTTGGAATAGAGGTAAGTATCTCTAGTATGAATTAGATGACAGATCTATTTAAACTGAGTGCCAGGAAACTGGGAATACGTGGACTTTCCACAGGGATTCCTATAACAAAGGAAATATGTAAATTTTGGAGAAACCTTAAAATTTGTCGGTGGTTATGTAATAAGATGGTAAGAGTTTTAATACAAATAATATACAATGCTAGCATTAATACAATTACATTCAATGTCATCGTTGATCAACAGGCAATAAGTAACAATTACATTAAATATCGGCGTTGATCAACAGGCAATAACTAACAATTACATTCAATGTCATCGTTGATCAACAGGCAATAACTAACAATTACATTCAATGTCATCGTTGATCAACAGGCAATAACTACCAATTACATTCAATGTCATCGTTGATCAGCAGGCAATATCTAACAATTACATTCAATGTCATCGTTGACCAACAGGCAATGACTAACAATTACATTCAATATCAGCGTTGATCAACAGGCAATATCTAACAATTACATTCAATGTCATCGTTGATAAACAGGCAATAACTAACAATTACATTCAATGTCATCGTTGATCAACAGGCAATAACTAACAATTACATTCAATGTCATCGTTGATCAACAGGCAATAACTAACAATTACATTCAATGTCATCGTTGATCAACAGGCAATAACTAACAATTACATTCAATGTCATCGTTGATCAACAGGCAATAACTACCAATTACATTCAATGTCATCGTTGATCAGCAGGCAATATCTAACAATTACATTCAATGTCATCGTTGACCAACAGGCAATGACTAACAATTACATTCAATATCAGCGTTGATCAACAGGCAATATCTAACAATTACATTCAATGTCATCGTTGATAAACAGGCAATAACTAACAATTACATTCAATGTCATCGTTGATCAACAGGCAATAACTAACAATTACATTCAATGTCATCGTTGATCAACAGGCAATATCTAACAATTACATTCAATGTCATCGTTGATCAACAAGCAATGACTAAAAATTACATTCAATATCATCGTTTATCAACAGGCAATGACTAACAATTACATTCAATGTCATCGTTGATCAGCAGGCAATATCTAACAATTACATTCAATGTCATCGTTGATCAGCAGGCAATATCTAACAATTACATTCAATGTCATCGTTGATCAACAGGCAATATCTAACAATTACATTCAATGTCATCGTTGATCAACATGCAATATCTAACAATTACATTCAATGTCATCGTTGATCAGCAGGCAATATCTAACAATTACATTCAATGTCATCGTTGATCAACAGGCGATATCTAACAATTACATTCAATATCATCGTTGATCAACAGGCAATATCTAACAATTACATTCAATGTCATCGTTGATCAACAGGCAATATCTAACAATTACATTTAATGTCATCGTTGATCAACAGTCAATGACTAACAATAACATTCAATGTCATCGTTGATCAACAGGCAATATATAACAATTACATTCAATGTCATCGTTGATCAACAGGCAATATCTAACAATTACATTTAATACCAGCGTTGATCAGCAGGCAATATCTAACAGTTACATTCAATGGCATCGTTGAACAACAGGCAATGACTAACAATTACATTCAATGTCATCGTTGATCAGCAGTGTACGTTTTTGGTTTTCTCTCATACGATCCATTAGGAAGAGACGGCGAAGCGCGAAATAACTTTGAAATTTTGAATCGTGTTCTTCGCGCTTCACCAGTGCGTCTTCGTGCTCCATCATCGTGTTTTCGTGCATTGCCTAAAGACCGAATCTCCAAGCGGAAGCTGCGATGACGATGCGTGATGGTGCAATGGCGATGCGTGAAGGTGCGATGGCGTTGCGCGAATGTGCAATGGCGATGCGCGAAGGTGCAATAGTGATGCGCGAAGGTGCGATGGCGGTGCCAGAAGATGTAATGACGATGCACGAAGATGCGATGGCGGTGCCGGAAGTTGCGATGGCGAAGCGCAAAGGTGCGATGGCGTTGCGCGAATATGCGATGGCGATGCACGAAAGTGCAGCCATCGCACCTTCGCGCTTCGTCGTCGAATCTTTTCGCTTCGTTATCGAAACATCGGGCTTCTATAGTCTTTTTTATGATAACAGACATGACAGACCTAACGATATGTATTGATGAAAATACTTTACATCATTTGGTCCGTTATATGGAGAGTTTTAATAACTTGGCGTTTGATGCAAAAATAACATAGAACAGTCGTAAAGGTAAAATCGCGCGACGTTTACCATGTTTTAATGGCTACATGTTTGTCCGTATACGAAACAAATGAAAATATCAATACAGGTAAATCCCTTTCATAAAGGTTCAGTACCTACAAATGTGTCCATACTACATGGGTGCCCCTGCTTTAGTGCGACCTTGACATTTAAGGCAGCCGCCTGGCGGTTGCACGTTTGTGTTATGAGGAATAAATGTGTCATGAGTGGAATATACAGAGCGGACACGAATGTCCATACAAACTCTATGACCTCTAAACGCCCAGCGACATTGACCATGAATATAGCCGCCCAGGCGTTGCACGCTACGCACCATTATTTTATATGAGGAATAATTGTGCGAAAGTTATGGAGCCGACATGAAATTTTGGACGGACAGGCGCACGCACGGACGGACAGGGGTAAAACATTTATGTGCCATAACGTCGTCGAATGGCAGGTGCATAAATTATGCAGTGCGAGCTAAAGTAATCGATTTTGGCAAGTTATCTGTCTGTCCGTAAATATCTGTAGCAAAATCACATCGCAAATCTACATAAACATATCCGTTAAAAAGCTAGAATGATTTAAAAAGTACCTCGCTGCAATATATTCAAACGATTCGCAAAATACATTTTTTCTTTCCCGGTGGTTAAAGGTCAAAGCGCAACATTCATGATAAGTTGTATCTTTAATCAGAGTATACTAGTATAGAGACTAATTAGCCGACATTTAGTGGTTCCCGGATAGCTCGTAGGACATAGTCGTTACCATCTATGGGCTTGTTAAAACTAAGGGGCTAACTAAGGTGTTAAACCCAGGAAATCGTCAAAGTATCTCTTCGAAAAATATTAAGTCATTCATTCGGGATAAATTTGACCCTCTTTGCCACTGTTTGTCATAAAAATCTTTGCTAAATCAGGGGCGCATAACTCTGCTTTTAATGATCCTATCTAAGCAAAAGTTTAACTTGACCAAATGCAATATGACATTTGTCCTAAATCGAGGACAATAACAACTCTGACGTTTCTAGCCCATACTCGATCTTGACACATTCTGTCCAAATATTATTAAGATTGGTCTTGAAATAAAGCCTCTAGAGTGTTAACAAGATCAAATACAGTTTCTTGCTAAATCAAGGGAAATAACTCTGGTGTTACTAGGCCAATATGACCAAAACTCGAACTTGGCTTGCATTTTATAAACATTCACATTCTGTCTTAATATGATTCAGATTTGTCAATAATTGACTCTACTGTAGTGTGTTAACAAGGTAGAATATGGCATTTTTGCTAAATCATGGGCCATAACTCTGGTCATACTTGTACGATCTGGCCCATAATCGAACTTGGCCGAGACCTTTTGGTCATAAATGTTTTGTCCAAGGTTGGTCAAGATTGCTTGAAATATGTGGCCGATAGACTGTTAACATACCAATTGTATGATATACATGATATAAGCGATAAACTGTATCCTGTCAGCCGGCTGTGAAAAATACGTTCGTACGAAAAAGTAAACAAAAAGTCAAACGTATATGTCACATTTTCGATTAGTGATATTTACGGCCGTATTTGTAACAAAAGTGTGAAGAATTCGTTTCTGTGAAATGTACGGTTCAACATACGTAGACATGCGATTTATGACAGGAAAATAATTATATTGTTCATTATCTTCTCCAGGAACGTACTAATCTGATTTAAGAATAAAAATAAGTATACAAGTCGAACAGGAAATCCGGCTAATTAGGTTTCCGTAGAACAGTTTTCGTTTAGGTTTCCGTTGAGCATCAAATTGTGATCAATTCTGTAAAGTGCAAGTACATCTATAACCTTTAGCTGCAAGTAATCGTGTCTGTCTAACAAATGTATTCAAGGACATGCTAGGTATCGATTATTTGTTATAATCATGATAATTATGGTATTCGAGAGAGATTGGGCTTTTATGATATTATTTTAACAGGCAATATATACTCACGGTCAATGAAAACGCACCACAAAACAAACCGTTTTAAAAGTTAGAATTTGAGACACTTTTGACAAAATAAGATATAATCCATATAATGAGTCGACATTTAACATTTTGCTAGGTGCATATCTGGATTTAGAGCATTTAGAGGATTTTCCACATTGGTATTTTGAAACGCACGTTTCTTCAGCTACATCGCACAAAGAAATCATTTTCTCAAAAACCTACTTTTTTTTTCATTTACTTTTGTTATACCTATTCACTGAGTTGTAAAATCAATCATTCTTTTGATATTTCTATAGTGACTAATAAGCCTCATTAGGCTTGGTATCATTTGTTTACTTAATATTGCCTATATTATACTGTATTGTTTCGTATATGTAATATTTTGTAACGATGCTATTTGTCACTTTAATAAAATAAAATAAAATAAATAATACTGTCAGTTGTCAAACAATAAAAAGGCCAGTAAAACCAAATGGAGTTTTTTCCGAGACAGATTAATGCTGCTTGAAATTTAGTAAAACAGTTTTCTGTTGATGATTATCCATAGTAAACAATACTACATGTAAATGACTAGATTAATAACTGTGTAACTGCTTGTCATAAAAGCGTACCAATAAACACGTGAGACAAGTATTCAATACTTAAAAAAAAATAATTGGTTTATCAGTTTTATTCCAAATGGTTTGTGAATAATCCAACACCAAAGACATATGGAATTAATGGTGCGTTTGTACTGACCGTGAGTTTATTAACGTCATTGGATGTAACTACATTGTCTGCTTCCTGTCTGACTAGTAATTCAGCGGAAGGCCGGTATTGCGCTCACGGATAGAGCCTGCGATTAGTTTATTTGGCACGAAGTAGAACTGCAATACATTGTTTCTTTTCGTTATTGAGAGAGAGAGAGAGAACCATGCTCTACCCTGACTATCGAATAGATTCCTATGATTCCTTAGCGTTATTAGACATACTCCGATACACCCGACTACATCGACGTATGGGACTAGGGAATAAGAAGATAATCTAAACCAGTGGTGTCGGCGAAGTCGAATAAAGTTTGACCCGGAGGTATCCCTTTAGTTACGATTGCAGACATACCCCAGAGGTCTTGATTAGCTAAAATTGAAATCGCGTGGCAAAACAAATGATGTATGTGTTGCACATTATCTTTATAATGTGTTAGCGTAAACAGAAAACATTCACTTGATATAGAAATGAACAGGTTTAGTAATACCTAAACTGCACGTTTAAATTCCTTGTTTTTAAATGTCCGTTATCTTAGTAAATTATGCGGGGTGATAGTATTGTGCTTACTTATTCCGATAATAGAATATATTTACTTCGCATTGACCTAATTGGCCTTCTCCTGACCTAATTGACCTTGTCAAGACCTAATTGGCATCGCCTTGACCTAACTCGGAAAAGAGAGATTGGTTCGATTTGACCTAATTGGAAAAAATAGCTAATTTGAAAAATACTGTCTTGACCTAATTGGAAAAATAGAGTTTGCCTCGCCTTATTGGAAAACTAGACACTGCCTCACATTGACCGAATTTAAAAACTAATTTCGCGCTAAAGACGCTACGCGACAAATTTTGATTCACTAAATACAAGGTGTACATTATGTTTTCTACTGAAATTGCGGAAACAGTGCTTACACGTTTAGAAAAACACATAAAAAGGCACAAGACAAATTGGTGGTCAGATTGTCATACATTGACAAACGAATGATGACCAATACGTTTCTTACCTTCTTTTCAAGACAGATATTCGCAATACTAAGCTGTTTATCGGGGGTTATCAAGTATCAATGCAAAAAGTGTTAACGTCAAAGTTGACCGCCGATAATGTAAATTGTAGTAAAAAGATATATTCGAAAAGAAAGCGCTTCTCAGTCAATACATAATTAAGGCTGTTTTATTAAGTGTTATTTTTTTCATTCTAATTATCTACTGTTATCAAAAAAGCTAGTCTCACGATATATTGTTTGTTTTTATTTAAATCGCTTGCCGTATCGTGATTCATTTAAATAAAATGTTACATGTACTATGAGTGCAAAGTGTTATCTATTGCTAAAACTGTTTCGATTGCAGTAGTTGTAACCGTAAATTAAAGGATACTGCATATTGGAAACAAGGTAAATGTAACATGATAATTGGGCTGTTTTAAAATAATTATTTCAAACAAATATGTATACTCTGTAAAAGAAGTTTTGGACCATGGCAGTGTTCGAACCCGTACATCGATCGCTGAACCATGACATTCGACCATAACCCTTATTATCTCAGTTGATAATTCACAATAGATCAACAATCAACAATAATTATCGTTTACAATGAAAGTTTGCGAAAAAATAATAATCTTTTTATTGGTTACTCGAAAGTGTCCGTAACTGTTACTTTGTATGGACTTTGCAACATTTTTAAAGACCCTTTGTGTGTTCGCGATATTTTTTAAAATCAAATCTTGTTAGGAATTTAATGTTTCTGGTACCAAATTAACCGGGTAGGGTAGACATTGGTTACTAAAAAAAGATACTTAAATTTGTCCACTAGTTTTATTTTTATATGACTTTATATACCCTGGTCCAAAACCTTTTTTTACCGAGTATATATAAAATATGTATGTGCTCAGATGGCATTCACATCATTACACATTCGAAGTGATATTCTCCTACAAAATAAGGGATATGTGCTTGGATATGTACATTTAATCGTTTATTTTTAAAGAAAGTTGAGTTATATACTCATAAACCTCTATTTAGCTCATATAGACACTCTACTTATCGTTTTGCTTGTGTTTAAAACATAACACAGCGTAATATTGTCATTAGTCAATTGTTTTTTCAATAGTTATCATCAGAACGATTATTTGTATATTACGTAATACCAATTTATTATGAATGGGTTAATCGGTTTTCTCATGTTTTCCCAAGCTACATGTTAGAATCAAGAATTAAGAAAAGTCTCATTTCATTTCAGAATATGTATTATTTCTATGAAGAACTTCCCAAGAAATCAATGTTTCAACACTAGAGGCTATTGCTAGACTGAATCAACATGTCACAGAAATGGAAGGAAAATGCAATTATCGGTAATTTTACTTTGACTTAACGTGTTATGTAGCACGAGTTCCAACAATGCCAATTTACATTCGACGGAGTGCCGAGCAGAGACGAACAAGCGCACATACTCTAGCTGAACCTTATAGAACTCAGGAACGCAGAGGCTCGGATACATTAAAAGGGAGTTATTTGGGCCTGACGGTCCCAAACACCGACACAGGCCGGAGAGGATCGTGCCCGGGAGTTTTATCCGGACTCCAATATACGTGTACTCCCCTTGCACGAAGATTGTCCGGAAGTTATTCCAGAGATGCAAGTAAAACTGACAATACACAATTCCAACAAAACGACAATAAACTGAGAAACTCCAGTGTAATACAAGTTGTTCTTGTGATGTTTTTGGTTTTCATAGTTGCGCTACTGACGTCACTGTATCGTATGATGACGTAATTATAGACGCCAACACTGATAGTGATTTCTCCAGTCATGATCATATTACTTAACCATTGATAGTTGATTTGATAAGAACATATTATTATTTAGCTGGCATATTTATTAAAGTTTGTAAATGTGATCTCGTGATATGACCAAAAAGCTAAACTTAAATCTTTACATGTTCGTTGTCTATTAAAAACTGTTGTTTATAAAAATGTCGGTGTCGGGGTTGAAGATAAGGGGGCGACACTTTCGGGAAACAAATTCTCATATTTAGAAAACTTTGTGTTCCGAGCTCACCTATCCCACACCCTAGATCCTCTTTAGTATGTATTATTGTATAGTTCCACCGACAATGCATTTCATTGGGTATTATTTTTATTCCTTGTTCTAACATCGACTAAAACTCTTAGATGTACCTTGTTAACCCTTAACCCGCTACATATATATAATGGACTGTTCTTCCTTTGAATCAATACCATTCCATTTATCGGACAAAAGGGTATTTTGGGGAAAAGGACTGATTAGCAGCCGAAAATTGTGAACCCTAATCAGCTTGAGAGTTACTCTCAGGTTGATCTGGGTTTACAATGGACGTAAAGGCTATTATAGTCGTGCTTAGCGGGTTAATGGTTAATTTGTAGAGAAACCAAAGATGACAATTTGAAGAATTTGAACATTGTGCAAAATAAATGCTTTTGCACACGTTTGTGATACACAGATTGTAAAAGTGAATATTGCCCTTATAAGAAATAAATGTCTGTTTTCATGATAATGGGATAAATAATTAACAAGTCTCCTCTTTTAACGCACATGTGTATCATATTTATTTGTTCTGTAACTGTAGACGAAAACACTCGCAGCAGTAGACGAAGTAATATTCATAATTAAATGTATTTCAAGATATCATTGAACAAATGGATCAATAATAAAACGCCGAATGATGTGGTAACAAATAATGTATATCCTTCAAATTGCGGTTACACATTTTGATTACAAATCATGGACGACAGAATATAGCGTCAATCCGAAACACTTTGAAAATAATTCAATGCACCACTAATAAACATAATTGTCGCCGCCAATAAAGATTAACTATTATATAAAATAAATATAAAAAAAAAAAGTTTAAGTAAACTATGTTTAACGTAAATATTTCGATACATTTTAAACATCAAAATATAGAAAAGTTTAAACACAACAACGAATATCAAAGCAGGGAATTGAGACGGGAATATATGGACCAAATATGATTGAGAGCAATGATACAAAGTATCAGTTTTTATAGTCCGGTTGCCAAACTCCGTATTGAGTCAAAACCCCAACTTATCGTACACACAATGCTTTTTGATAGTTTTTATATAGTTAAGGTATACTGATTTTGAATCTGAATGATGCCACATTGGCATCCTTGAGGAAATTGAAATATCCATGATGGTCACCAAGATGGCTACCATGACATTAATTGGCAATATCTTGTCTTTAGCAGAACTCTTCTGCGACAAGGACTATTACTACCTGACTTCCATGGTGATGTGATTTACAAACTTCGTAAGATCCTTGATCCTAAGAGATTATGACCCTATCATTTTGCAACGCACTGCATGTTTAGTGGACCCATTTACAGTTAACCACTATCCTTTCCTCTTGTGCTCTGACCGGACAGAGTGTGGACCGTATGGTGACGTCTACCTAAATCCTTATAGGACGGTAGCGTTTGATGTTTGTCTTTAATCTTATATTGTCGTGTCCTTAACGGTTTATTCTTTGTTGCTTGTCAAATCATTGAGTACTTACTTTGTGGCTTTCTAGGCGTTTTTTTAATATTATATATACATGATCATGTATGTGTTTTACTTATATTGCCTATAACTGCTGCCTTGTTTGTTAGAGATTTTAACATGGCGAGCATATATTTATTTACATTGTCCCGTTTATTGGGATGACAATAGGGCTAGAGTGAGGTTTGGTGCACCCTAGAACTTGGTTTAAACCCTCATCGGCTTTTTTGCCACTGATCGTACCAAGGCGGTAGCCCTATTGTCAACCATTTTGTGTTTGTGATGTCTTATTTTGCCTTTTATTCATCTTTAAGGTTGGTCTTTATTTCTGTGTGTGTTAATGGTTGATTGTCGTCCTTGAATTCTACTTTTTTTCCTGTTCGATTTTTGTATCTACTTTTTTAGCATTAGCTAGGACAAATGTTTTGGTGTCTATGACTAGGTTTTTTAATTACTAATGAATAACTAGGCTTATAATTAAAATATAAATATCCAATATGGCTGCCAAGATGGCTGCCGTGACATTAAAATGACAATACATTCACTTCTACATAAGCTAGGACAATACGTTTGGTGTCTACCGCTATGTTTATGGGGCCAAGAAACCATTGTTTTTACTTCATTTTACTTCTACATGTATCATATTTTAATGTATTGATTAATGCTGAAAATGATACCATCAACCTGAACTCAAATAATATTTAAAAGCTGCTTTGCATCTTTGGAAAATAATTGCTGCCGAGATGCCTATACAAACGTACTAGAGTTTTATATCGGCTTCTAACGGACGTATCAGTTGCCGAGCTCGATCACATGCCATCTGGTCGACTAGTGACCAAAATATCATTGCTGAGATCTTCATCGCTAGACTCAGAAGCATATTTTGTCCATATATATATGTTGGCAGTTGCCTGACATGTTGCATTTACAGAAACAGTGCATGTTAGCTGAACAGTGTAGCAACCACATATCGCAGTTGAACAGAGTTGTTATGATGCACAACCGCATCTTATCATCATAAGGATAGCAGTTGGCGATGGTGTTATATCTGATGGCATTGTCACAGGAGAGAGAGATTTAAGGTGATGATCATGGAACCACCCGGAGTCTGTTGGGTCTAGCTGAGGAGGATCTTGGTCTAATGCAACATGCCAAATACAGGTTTGGAGATGTTCCCGCTTGACATTTTCCACTTATGACAAGGTTGGTGGTAAGATCTCAATTCTGGCATTTTGTTGACTTATTTTTGATGTTGCGATTTTGGCTGGTCATATCTCGTATCGACTAGCAGACGTATTGTCTTTGCTGTTACTTCCGTAAAATACAGCAATAACTGCATTTGCTTCAGATATGATTTCGTTCATATCCGCACCTGGGGTTTCAATTTTTCTCAATGTGTAGCCTCTGTAAATAGTTTTGATGACTGTTGCTTTCCTAACAACCTACATATATGCTGCGGTGTCCCATCCAGAGATAGCATGGGCAGGCAAAAATTGTGGTACAATAGCAAAATGTTTTGTTGCTGTCGCATCAATGTCTACTGCAGTTTGTTTTAGACGTGTTCCTTCCATTGGAAGTAAACATGTGATCTTCCTAAGAAGATAGTAGTGAGGAAGCAGGACAAACACATCAGTGCCATCGTATATGACTTTTATACATGTCATTCTCCCACTTGCAGCAACTATCATTTGCTGAGGTATTATAACATCTGCCTCCTCGTGACTTGTTTTGATGTCATTTCTGACAATCTGTAGTTCCATTTTCACCTCCTGTGCTACAACGTTAGATCATGTGACTATCAGTCTGTGGTGTAAGCTGTTTTCAGTTGCAGAAAGGTTTCTTGCTATATCCAGTAGATGTTGGCAAATAATATCAATGCGCTTAACCTTGTTCTCTGTGATAGTCAGTACGACATGCTGAGGAGGAAGAGAAGTAGTTGGCTTGAGTTTGTGACTTTTGCCTCATTTAAGACTTGCACGATTATTATATGGTGCCAGTATTTATACTAGATTCGTAGTAGCGGTCACATATGAGATAAACTTCACATTTGACCAGTTTGTTAGAAATGTAGCTCCAAATATGGTCAACAGTCTCGAACTGTACGATTTGACACAGAACGGCGCAACCATCGACGATAATGACCTCAGGTTTTGCTAAGGTTCGGGATGAATGCCTAATCTGCAGTTTATTTTTCAGTGTGGATTTTGCTTTTGTAATTCTCATATCACCACTGTTTTGAAACATTCATGTGGGTATAGGCGCCTGTTTATGATTGAAAACATTCTGCACATCTATTTCACGCGAGACCATTAAGCCCATGACTCTAGAATATATTAATCGTGTATCTAAAATTGCACCAGATCCAGACTTCCTAGCGTTTTTTGCTCACAGTCATTATCACAACCTTACTTTTTATCCTTCAACCCAACCCTATTCATATGTTTTCATTTGTTTCTTAACAATAGCGACAGCATTATCCACATTTACTATTTCCGGACTAATACTCCCAGAGATGATGTCTATAATGCCGTCCGGTTATTTATCAGTATATAGTGGGTTAATGCAGGTATTTAGCTTCTCCTGTATTTGTTCTCTATCCTGTGCATGTGATTTCATACGAGCTGTATTTCTTTCTTTCTTTTTTGGTTTGTAACCTGTAGCTATTTTGTAATAACTCCACTCATATCGGTTACATCTTTGATGATCCGACCGCATACAGGAAGACTCAATGTCCATCTTTTCGGAGCAGATGGGTTATACCAACTATCCCCCCTGGTACATACCCATACCGCATACATGTTGTTTCAATAACAATATCTGACCATACAGCATTCCATAGCTCATGCTTGTGGCGCATCACATGCTCTTTAAAAAACATTCCAGGATTTCTTCTGGGATAAGTTTCATTGAACTTCCATAGTTTATATGCCCGGCTGCAAACAAGTAAGGCATCATAGCACTGACAGTCCCCCTCTCTTTCAGTTCTGACAAGTTGCATCATGATGAGTACTGGCTTAATATGTCTAGCCAAAGTTTAGATGTTCTACTACGAGCAAATATGCTCTAATTATACCTTTAATCCTCATGACTATCAACATCTTCTAACACGCAGTGCCAGAATTCCTCGGTGACTATCCTAAGAGCCCTACTAGTGTTCTGTGTATAGTTCTTTCCTACGAGTATACGTGCTATGCCTCCAAAGGCAGCATTAAGAACCTCTTCTAATGTATTAATTTATTAGCCATTAAAACACATACATAACCAACAAATCTCAGCAGCCTATGCATAGCCCCAAGTCGTGGAATGAACTTGTTGAACAATTTACGATGTACCCACATAATGGAATTTGTGCGATAAAGGACAAATTACTGTTATTTAAGTGGTCATTTGCCATTTGTAACATTCTGTCGGTGCAATTTATAATATGACACCGGCAACTTAATTACCACTTCCTCTGTCTGCAGAAAATTCATAGAACAAAATGTTCAGTAATTTATACGGTACAAACAATTAATTTTATCAGTATTCGTAACATGAAACCTAGTGTTAAGTCTGATGTAAATTGGTTTGTATGTTGGTAGTCATTTTGTAACGCGAGTATTTGTTGCAGAGGATTGTAATTAATTAGGATTAATAGAGATTGTAATGGCTGCTGTCCTCTCTTTGTCTTTATGTTAGAGGCCATTTTTCAGTACGGGCAAAGAAGCAATACTTAATAGTCGTCACGTAAAATAACCTTTTTCTTAGATAACTCATTCCAATATAACGTATTTTTAATGAATAACGTTCTTGTTATCAAATTGCCATGGTAGATTTTATATGCTAATACCGGTAACTCTTTATTGAAGGAAAGTGATTGTTCCTACCTAATACGTGATTCAATGCTCGAGTTGTTTCTCTTTGATGTTCTTAAACCAGTAGTTTATTACATGTGTTTCTTGTTTTATGAATCGGAGAGTGATGCAATTTGGTCCTTGAAGATGGTCGGCGGCGGAATTAACCGGATGATGTTACTGGAAACAGGGCTCGTTTTATAAATATTATAATTATTTTTCGCCATTAAAAATTTGGCTACACACCAGTGGTCACAGTTTTACATAGACTGATATAGTGAAAAACTTAAAAAATCTTCTTCCCTGAAACTACAAGAGCTAATCTTTTGTATTTATTATCAGCCTATGTCTCTCTACAAAGTTTGTTCAAATGGTGACTCTGGGGTCTAATTTGGCCCCGCTCCAGAGGTCACAGTTTTACATAGACTTGTATATAGGGAAATACTTTAAAACATCTTTTCCTCTGAAACTACAAGAGTCAAAGGTTTAATATTTTGTATTTGCACTCAGTTTATGGTTCTCTACCAAGTTTGTTCAAATGGTGACCCTGGGGTCAAATTTGACGTTTATTTCAAATTTTATCAAGAACGTCTCCTTAGTTTCTTTATAGACCAAACAAATTATGCGACCTACGGTATATTTTAGAATAGATTTTAACTATACCCAGAGTACACATCTGAAATATCACTACTATATGACTCTTGTAACGATTGACCTGTACAAACTGAAGCATTTCTTGACTAGAAAAAAGTAGCAATTGTGTGCCCCTTTTGCATGCATTTCATGATTTGAATGTGATTAGGACATGTTAAGAGTTTGTTTGTTGATGTGCATACTTCATAATTAGTAGTGCCTGAAACGTTGTAATAGTCCTAACTCTATGATATGGTCATGATCGAAAGCAATAGTTTATTCAAACAACATCACAACCCACGTTAAGGTTGTTTAGACGTAACTGTATCCTCATCAGGTGCTACAATTGTAGCCAGGCTCATTGTTGTTTTATTTATAAATACATGATCATCTGTGTGTTATACTTATCTTACCTATTTATGCTGCCTCGTTTGTTAGAGAATATAACCTGGCGGTGATTTCTTTATTACACTGCCCCGTTTTACTGGGACGACACTAGGGCAATGATGATTTGTGTTGCACCCTAAATGTAGATATAAAAATCGAACAGGAAAAGTAGCACCCAAGGGCGACAATCAACCACAAACACATACAGAAAAAAAGAGCAAATTTAAAGATGAATAAAAGGCAAAATAAGACATCACAAACACAAAAGGGTTGACCGCATTTGAACGGTCAGTGGCAAAAAAGGCCGCTGGGGGTTTAAACCAGGTTCTAGGGTGCACCAAACCTCACACTTACTCTACTGTCATCCCAATAAAATGGGACAGTGTAAATAAAGAAATCCCCGCCATGAACTATTCTCTAACCAACAAGGCAGAATTAATAGGCAATTTAAGTAAAACACAAAGATGCTCGTGTATACATAAATACAAAAAACAATAGCCTAGAAAGCCACAAGAATGTACTCAATGACTTGGCAGAAGCCAGAGCAACAAGAACCTTGTTTAAAAACCCAGCTGCACTTTGCTACTGGCCGTTCCATGGCGGTAGCGCCATTGTCCACCCTTTATGTTTCTGATGTTATATGCCTCTTATGTATCCTGGTATTTATTGCTTGTTTCAATACGTGTTTTGGTCATTGAAGGCTAAATATTTCCTGTTTGACTAGTATGAGTATATCTACTTGTATTGTGATAGCTCTAACATTTACTATTTGGACGCGACCGGGGTAGGGGTTCATATTATATAATGTATGCAAAGTCTTCTTTCTCTTAAAGAGAATGTCATGTTTCTTGCATTTATATGTTAATAAATACTGAAAAGAGGATCCCTAGGAAGCAACAAACACAGGCAACAGATTAATGTGTTCAACATCAAAGATTGTCCGCTTGTTGGTAAAGAACATGCATAAGACCATGAGTGTGTTGACACATGTCTCTACTATATTCATTAGGACGTATTGATCTGTGCAATGCAGTTCGTTCTTATTATCCAGTTATAACCTACACAAAAATCGAAACGCACCATAGACAATTTCATATCTGCTAAGAATGTATTATATGTTACAGTTAAACGTTTAGTGCTGCATACTGTTTGATCATTTTATGTAGAAACACGTTGGAAACATTTATAAAGACATCGTAGTTGCCAGTTATTTTCATTTCTTTTCATTTAAACGTTTTCTTACACATTTTCTGATTTACAAACATCAAATAAGTGAACTTTTCAAATTTTGCTTATTCGAATATAAAAATAAATTATTTTTTAGACACAACGTAAAACAATGATGCAGAAAGTTTGAAATTAAGTGAAAGTTAAAATATACATATTTAGATTTTGTCGAATCTCTTTGTACATAAAATAAGGAAACATTATGCTGCAAAAAAACACTTAAATATAACATATAATGCAGTGTTAGTTTCGGTGGAATTGTTAATTGTGTGTTTCTATTTTTCAATTTGTATATTGTGTGAATGTCCTGTAATAGTTTATTTGTTTGTTTGTTTGTTTGTTTGCATCTTGTTTTACGTCATTTTCAACACATGTAAGGTTATATATGAACGGTCGATTTTTTTGGTGGAGGCAGACCACCCATTTTTCCTGGGTAGAACCAGTACTGTACACCTCCCAGCCAGTCGACCTGCCAGCGGTGAGAGTCGAAGGTTTACAACACAACGTCGTTAGTCCTGTAATAGATTTCTTATGCTAATAGGAACTGT
>JAWPHD010019060.1:0-37238 GCA_037043455.1 Cyrtodaria siliqua
GCAGAAATTATAATTTCACTCTTGTTTCAATGTAAAGGGAAGGGTTAAATTGACAATGGTAAACTTTGGGTTCCCTATTCTAGTATCTTTATATATGGCAAGGCAATTGCCGATGGTTTTAGCGTTTTTTAATAACGAAGAGAGCCATAACAGTTATTTTATAATGTTTAATCTTGCTACTTTATCTTATTTGTATTTTTAAATGTGAAATAGTATGTTTTAACTAAATGAGAGAGAACTATGATGCTTACATAAAAGTAAGAGAAAAAGAAGATCAACCTTGAGTCATGCCGAAGATTTAAAATACTTCATCAATATAAAATAACATGTGCATAAGGGCTTGCTGTAAACTTTATGTTTTTAGTACATATCAAGACATCATTTCTACTATGTACTCTATATTATTTATAAAACGAGAATACCAAAATTCTGCAATACGTGAAACACATAAACAATGGATACTACGGAAAGTAAAGTAATTAAAATTAACTGATCATCCATCCTTAAAATTCAAGCCACATAGTTCGTCGACAGCAACGATTGCTGTTTTTGACAATGTAGGTTTAAATGGTATAACTCGTTTATTTTAGCCCGAACGATCTGGAGGTATCACATATGTGTTGTCTAAAGACCATAGTGATCGTCCTCATCAACATTTGAATACAATTATTTGGCAAGTAAACGTACACAATCTCTTATATTGACATTATGTATTGACAAAAGTTTAACGACCATTATCTGCAGACATATAAGAACTAGAACTATTACTGACGGTTATGAATACTCCCGCTTAAACTGCTAAGTCTCAAATAAAGGGCCATAATTCTGCAATACAATTAGGCAACTTGTTACCCTCGATGTATATAATGCTATTTAAGTGTACATGTTTATTGATCTGGCTGTCCAGTTGTTTCTTTTAATAGCACCCATATTCTAATAGCTGATTCTATTCATTTCTAAATTATTGTTTACATCATATGATACATCATATGACTGTTAAGATTATTTAAAAATAAGTTGTTTATCTTACTGGAATATTCTAAAGGTTTTAAGACAGTGGGGGTATAAATACAGCCTTTTGGAGTTATTGTTTGGTTTCAGTATTAGTATTCAAAGTTGAGTATCTAGTTCATTATTTTAATAGCGAATTTACAAAATATTGGATGCTGTGAATTAAGAGGAAAAAACATATTGTGTTCATCTACACTGGATTATTGGATAATTTGGACATTTGGACTATAATGAAATAATACATTTTGAAAGACTTTAAGTGAAATTGGATTAAAGGCACACTTGACAACTTTGATGAAAGGGACACTTGACAATTGAGATTAAAGGGACACTTGCTAATATTATTTGGACTTTATTCTTATATATTAAAGAAATAGTGTATCCATTTGATGTATTTTCTGTAAGTGAATATTTTTCATTGTAGTATTTAACTAACTTTATTGATTATATTTTAAAAATAGTTATTGCTGGTTTTACTTCCTTTCTTGTTACATTTTACCCGTAACCCGTCAACAATGAGTGATGCAGAGGGACATAAGGTCACCAGCTGTTATGTGTATATGTAGCTTGGGAACAACTTATTCAGATGCGAGTAATAAAATGTGTTAAGAAAGGGGACGCGACGCAACAAAAATGTGTTACGCGACGGGATGTTACGGACAACGTGATTCGTATATAGCACCACTTCAATTTGTGAACGCGGGGATATAATAACCTGATGTTCTTGGTTTACCAACTACCATATAACTATAAAAAAAAAGTACACGTCAGTAAAATACACAACATCTCGCATAGCCTGAAAACAAAAACAAAACACAAAAACAAAACAAAAAACGAATTCCAACAAAAACCGAGTTCACTGGCGCCAGTTTTAAGGTGTGCGATTGTAAGATTTAAACAGACAAAAGTTCAAAATAAATCTATGTATATGATAACATTTGATAAGCATATTCTTATACATATGTCAACTCTCACGACACAATTTCGTGACTTTTATCTTATACCTTAAACTATATTTAGCCTATATATTTTGTACAAACACTTCTCCAAACCCAAGTAGTGGTAAACTGGAGTTTACGGCGCACGAACACATAAAAGGTTATATGGCGCAGAAAAGGAATGAACATGCCAGGCTCATCCTCCATTAACATCAAGATAACATATGCATAGTTGCTGCAAAGTATATGCCGTGAGTAGACTCTCCATTTACGATGGAGCCACGTTTCCACGTTTGCATACGCGGTGTCATAATGAATACCTTAAATGAGCATGACAAAACAAGAGGCCCAAGAGGGCCTTTGGACGCTCTACTGGCTAAACATAAAGTAAACATAAAGTTTATGTATAATATCATTCAACCGGAACATGGCGATGATATACGCAAATAGGCTTGGTACTGATCATCCCTGCCAAGTTTAGTTGAAGTACAGCCAGAGTTTCAGGAGAACTAGTCTGTACAAATTTAGTGTATTAAAACCTTTAAGGAGTCATAACTCTGCCAAAATTCATTCAACCAGAACACGGCAATGACAGGTGCAACTAGGCTTGGTACTGATCATCCCCACCAAGATTCGTTGAAATTCGGCAAGGAGTTCAGAAGTGACTAATCCGGTCAAAGTTTGTCTATTAAAACATTTAAAGGGCCATAACCCTGCCAAAAATCATTCAACGGAATATGGCGAAGACATGTACAACTACGCTTGATACTGATCATCCTTGTCAAGTTTCGTTGAAATCCAGCCAGGGGTTCAGGAGAACTAGCCTTGAAAATGTTTCAAAAACCTTTAAAGAGCCATAATTCTGCCAAAAATCTGTAAACCGAAACGCGACGATGACATACACAACTAGGCTTGGTGCTGATCATCCCTGTAAAGTTTCGTTGAAATCTGGCAAGGGGTTCAGGAGAACTAGTCCAGACAATGTTTGTGTATTAAAATATTTAAAGGGCCATGACTCTGCCAAAAATAATTCAATCGTAACACGGCGATGATTTGCACATTTAGACTTGGAACTGATCATCCCTAAACAGTTTCATTTAAATCCGGCAAGGTTTTCGGGAGAACTAGTCAGGACAAAAGTGTGTGTATTAAAACCTTTAAAGGGACAAAGCTCCACCAAGTCATTCAACCGGAACACGGTGACGGTATGTACAACTAGGCTTGGTACTGATCATACCTGAAAAGTTTCACTGAAATCCGTCCAAATGAAGGCTCTTTCGACTTGATGAAGCCAAAATATAGCATATTTCAGAAAATCAAGGACAATGACTCCTGTGTAAATAGTTCAATCTGGGTGTTTTTCAAATTGTCGGAGCTTTTCATTGATATTAACAATCTGGTAAAGTTTGGTAAAGATCGAATGAAAATTGAAGGTCCTATCGTCTTAACAAGGCAAATTATAGCATTTTTAAATAAATCAAGGGCCTTAACTCCACTGTTACTGGTCCGATCTGGCCGGTTTACGAACTGGTCCGAGCTTTCATTAATATTAACAATCTGATAAAGATCGGATGATAAATGAAGGCCCTATTGTTTTAACAAGGCAAAATATAGCATTTTTAATTAAATCAAGGGCCATAACTCCGCTGTTACTAGTCCGATCTTGCAGGTTTTCGAACTTGTCTGAGCTTTCATTGATATTACCAGTCTGGTAAAGTTTGGTAAAGATCGTCTTGAGGCAAAATATAGCATTTTTAAATAAATCAAGGGCCATAACTCCGCTGTTACGGCTCCGATCTGGCCGGTTTTCGAACTTTCCGATCTTTCATTGATATTACCATTCTGGTCAAGTTTTGTAACGATCGTATAAAAAATGAAAGCCCTATCGTCTTAATCAGGCAAAATATAGCACTTTTAACTAAATCAAGGGCCATAACTCTGTTGTTACTCGTCCGATCTGGCCGGTTTTCAAATTTGCCCGAGCTTTTATTGATATTACCAATCTGGTAACGTTTGGTATAAATCGAATGAAAAATGAAGGCCCTATCGTCTTAACGAGGCAAAATACAGCATTTTTAACTTAATCAAGGGCCATAACTCCGCTGTTACTGGTTTGATCTGGCCGGTTTTCAAACTTATTCGAGCTCTCATTGATATTAACAATCTGGTAAACTTTGGTAAAGATCGGATGAAAAATGAAGGCCCTATCGTCTTAACGAGGCAAAATATAGCATTTTTAACTAAATCAAGGGCCATAACTCCGCTGTTACTGGTCCAATCTGGCTGGTTTTCGAACTTGTCCGAGCTTTCATTGATACTAACAATATGTTAAAGTTTGGTAAATATCAGATGAAAAAGGCTTTATCGTCTTAACGAGGTAAACGTTAACGGACAGACGACGGACGACGGACAACTCGCCATCCCATAAGAATGGCAAAATGAATATGAAGGATGTGATGGTGTATGTTGAGGGGTGTGGAGGGGGCAGCGAGGACGGGCTATACCCCTCTGCCTCTAGCGGGAGTGGCAGTGATTGTATTCTACCCCGGCATCCACACGAGCGGGAACGGATAGCTTATTTGCTATTATTAATTATGTCCTATAATTAACGTAATTATGAATTACTTTTGAAAGTACAGTGGATTAGAGGGTATAAAATCACTTGGGTTACATGTCTAAATTTAAAATGTAAGGAAAATATTAGTTTCTGATTTAGATTTAGCAAAATTTCTGACATTATGTCCTATAGCTGTGTTTTTTCTTAGACGTCCTTTTTAACTTGATCACTGATAACAATGAGATGGTGTGAGTTACTTCCCCTTAATACAGATAGCCCTTAATAAAGTCAGATAAAGGGTCGAACATCAGGCTGAGCTGGAATACCCGTTGGTCCATGTTCATGACCGGGTTGTGCTGTTTTACCTGAATGGCTTACTTCACTTGCCATAGTCGTTGGTTGCTCTTCTTATCAAGTAATTCAGGTTGCTGCTAGCCTATCACATGATTGGTCTGATAGCACTTCAGGGTATTCTGTTTGGGATTATTTTCATTCGGCTCTAGTGAACAATCTGATGCCTAGCGAATCTAAATGTATGGACCTTTAGTTACCGTCAATGCTTGCGGTCATAGGGTAAAATAGCTGTTAAAAACGATCAAGAAAAAATGCGAAACTGTACGCGTACATACAATGAAACGTACCATTTACTCCATATGTTTGTGCTGCTGGGTTACGCGCAATAAAAACTGTCGAACCAGTATTTTTTCTTATTTGTAGGCTTTTGTGACAAGCAGTTATTTACATTCCTTATGGATAATGAAAACTTTTCCACTAAATTTAAAGCTGCATTAATCTGTCTCGGAAGATTTTCCAAGCGGTGTTACTGGCCTTGTTATTGTAAGACTTCTGACAGTATTATGCAATGAATGTTTTTGAGAAAATGATTTCTTTGTGCGATGTAACTGAAGAATACCGGAAATGCACGTGCCGTGACCGTGAGTATAAAGTGCCTGCACCTCTACAAACATCCCTAAACGTTTTTAATTAGTGAATTTGCTTGCATACCGGACAGGGTTATCCGTTTTTTACATGGGTGATGGAAAACCTGGTCTTACACATGGGGGTCAAAAACGTTAACAGTCACATGAGGTCATTGTGTAAAAGTACATGCAAAACGTTAGTAATTGACGAAATCAAAATGATTGATTGAATTGGATTTTATAGTCGCACCAACAGCTAAGGTCATATGGCGACTTTCCAGCTTCCATTGGTGGAGGAAGACCCCAGGTGCCCCTCCGGGCAATTTTCTTGCACGGACGGGCACCTGGGTAGAACCACCGACGTTGCGCAAGCCAGCTGGATAGCTTCCTCACATAAAGATTCCTAGGCCCCTGAGGGATCGAACCTACAGCGGTGAGGGGCAAATGATTTCAAGTCAGAGACGTTAACCACTCGGCCACGGACGCCCCCAAATCAAAATGATATACAAGAAAAAGAACAAATCATGGGTATCCGGTTCAGATAGGGAATTTCGGCATGACCGTTTTAATCGAAACCTCGACAAAGCCTCGGTTCCGATAAAAACAATTATACCTCGTGTCGGAATTTCCGATCTTTACCGGATACCAATGAAAGATTCCTATAGCTGTAATGCAGTTAAGATTATGTCAAACAACATTATCAAGTCTGTGACAACTTGTTTTTACAATATTCAGGAAGTTCTTAATAAAACTTACAAATATAACCAGAAGCAAAGTAGGTGACACCTCACACATAAAATGGTTAACCCTTAACCCGCTACATATATATAATGGAATGTCCTTTCTTTGAATTATTACCATTCCATTTATGTGACAAAGGGTGTTTTGGGGGAAATGACTGGTCAGCATCCGGATATTGTAAACCTTGATCAGCTGCGAATTACTCGCAGGCTGATCTGGGTTTACAATGGACGTACTTTTTGCTGATGATATGGCTATTTTGGGCAAATCTCCTGCTGAATTACAAGATAATCTTAATCGATTGCATACATATTGTAATAAATGGGGCTTAAGCGTAAATATTGCGAAAACTAAAATAATGGTGTTTAGAAAACGTGGTGGATTGTTGCCTAATGAATCATGGACTTATAACGATCAAATTATAGAAGTTGTTAATGATTTTAACTATCTTGGAAATATTTTTAATTATACTGGTAATTTCAACTTAAACCAAGAACACTTAGTCGGCAAGGCGCTTAAGGCATTAAACACTCTATTATTTAACTGTAAAAAAAATCGTTTAAAGCCAAAACTACTATGTCAGTTGTTTGATGCGTTCGTTGGTTCTATTTTAAATTAAGCAAGCGAAATCTGGGGGTATACAAGGTCGAAAGTTATAGAGCGAATACATTTAAAATTCTGTAAACGTTTATTGAATGTTAAAATGAATACATGTACTGTGGGTGTTTACGGAGAGCTGGGTAGATATCCCTTATATATATCACGATATGCAAGGATAATAAGTTATTGGTGTAAAATTATTAATACTGATAATATAATAATAAAAAAAGTATACGAACAAGGGCTAAATGATTGTAATAAAGGATGTAAGAACTGGGTATCAAACGTTAAAACCATGTTAAATAATTACGGATTTACCGATATATTTGAGAACAATCATTTTGTAAACCCCAAAGTATTTCCAAATATTTTTAAGCAAAGAGTTATTGATAATTTTATTCAGGAATGGTTTAGTTCTATAGAAAATAGTACAGTTCTTGAAAACTATAGCTTAGTAAAAATGCAATTTGACTATGAAAACTATCTTGATATATTACCTTGTAATTTGAGATTGTTTTATACTAGACTAAGACTTTCTGTTCATCCTCTTAGAATTCAAACTGGGCGTTATGATAGAAATAGAATACCAAAAAATGAAAGATATTGCCTTTGTTGTAATTCAGGCGATATAGAAGATGAGTTTCACTTTATATGTATATGTCCATGTTTTGTAGATTTGCGTAAGCAGTATTTGAAAAAGTATTATTACCAAAGACCATCAATGTTCAAGTTTTTAGATTTGATTAGCTCTCATAATAAAACTGTATTATATAAAATTTCAAAATATACCAAGGAAGCCTTAGAAATAAGAAAATCAATTTTAAATGTTTAAGCATGTTGTTCATTCTCATTCTATTAAATTTCATAATCTTTAAGGAATATTGTATTACAAATGTGAACTAAAGTAATATAATTCAACATTTATTTGTAAAAGAAAATCTTTTATATCTATAACGTGACTATATGTTTAATGTATTTGTATGTAATGTTTGTATGATGATGTACTATGTACAAATCTTAATAAAATATCTGTTCTGTTCTGTTCTGTTCCGTAAAGGCTATTATATTCGTGTTATATACGGTGCACCAAACCTAGCTCCTATTGTCATCCCAGTAACGGGAGAATGCAACTAAAGAAATCCCCGCCAGGATATATCCTCCAACAAACAAGGAGCATGTATAAGCAATATAATTATAACAGAAATGTAATCATATTTACATCTAAAGAAAATGCCACAAGGAAGAATAATTGTACCATAGCTCTAATTGTTTTCCTTTGTTCCTGATATAATTTTCATCAACCTGAAGGTCTGAGCCTAACCGTGCTATAAAAGCCGGTATATTTCAGCCGTGCTATGAATGACAGATTCGGCAGTTATACCATAGTCTACTAAATTTTATGGGCGCGCAGTTGTACTTTATGCACAACCTGTCAGTCAAAACTACTAAACCATTACCAAACCAGCACTCCTTGACATTGCATTTTGCCCAATAATATACAAAGGCGATTGGCTGCAATAATCAAAACATGGATCATGCTCAAGATAATGCTATTTCTTGATTGGATCGAGCTGTTATTTTTACTGAAAACTGCAACGCCCTAAAACTTCTTGCACATGAGTAGTTGGATAAATGGTTCTGGCACAAAACATGTATAGCATATTTTTTTCGTATGCGATTTATACTGCGGCCCTCGAGAAGCTGTATCAATCGCATATACTCGAAAAATTATGCTATAAATATTACTTATACTATAACACACATGTACATGAGTAAGAACGCAATAATTGAATCTCAAAACACTTTAAAATATTCGTGCTATTTTCTGGATATTTTTAAATGAAAATGAAAGCAGGAGGAATATTTAATGCTGCATCTAATACAGAACGTGAACTGCAGTATGAAAGTAGGTATACAAGTATTTTATGAGTTTGTAATTCTATTCACGAAGTGTGCTTAATTAGATATTGAAACTTAAATCACAATGTCATTATGTTTGAGATGCCCAAACCATCCAATGATAAAATAAAAACGTTCGCGTCATGCTTTTGGTTTATTCCATAAATCATGTAAATAAGACCTTTTTTTTGTCTTATATAAGTGTATGCATGTGTCCTTCAGTTCGTAACCGACTTTCATCCGACACGTGCAACGGTCCACTGTCCTATCCGCGACACCTGTTTAAGAAAGAAATGTATGCTTTGAACATAACTTTACAAATGATTGTTTGCGTGGTGTATATAATTTTATCATGTGACGAATGTTTCTACTATACAAACACATCTTCTTTTCGCCACTGGTGCAGTATGCTAATTGGGTACACGTGTTTATTGTTCGACGACTTAAAGAGCCATTAATCAACAATTTGATCTACACATATACACACTTATCAGTTTAGGAATGCTACGAAAGCCAGATGGGACCAGAATAGAATTGAAGAAAATAAATCTCGTTATAACGAGAAATATAACGAGAAAAATCCACGTAATAACGAGAAAAAATCCTAGTTATAATTAGAAATTTACACGTAATAACGAGAATCTTTCACGTAATAACGAAAAAAATCCCCATAATAACGAGAAAAAATTCTTGTAATAGCGAGAAATTTCCACGTAATAACGAGAATATACTAGTGTTCACGTAATAAAGAGAATATACTAGTGTTCAAGTAATAAAGAGAATATACTAGTGTTCACGTAATAACGAGAATATACTAGTGTTCACGTACGTAATAACGAGAATATACTAGTGTTCACGTAATAACGAGAATATACTAGTGTTCACGTACGTAATAACGAGAATATACTAGTGTTCACGTAATAACGAGAATATACTAGTGTTCATGTAATAACGAGAATATACTAGTGTTCACGTAATAAAGAGAATATACTAGTGTTCACGTAATAACGAGAATATACTAGTGTTCACGTAATAAAGAGAATATACTAGTGTTCACGTAATAAAGAGAATATACTAGTGTTCACGTAATAACGAGAATATACTAGTGTTCACGTAATAACGAGAATATACTAGTGTTCACGTAATAACGAGAATATACTAGTGTTCACGTAATAACGAGAATATACTAGTGTTCATGTAATAACGAGAATATACTAGTGTTCACGTAATAACGAGAATATACTAGTGTTCACGTAATAAAGAGAATATACTAGTGTTCACGTAATAACGAGAATATACTAGTGTTCACGTAATAATGAGAATATACTAGTGTTCACGTAATAAAGAGAATATACTAGTGTTCATGTAATAACGAGAATATACTAGTGTTCACGTAATAACGAGAATATACTAGTGTTCACGTAATAAAGAGAATATACTAGTGTTCATGTAATAACGAGAATATACTAGTGTTCACGTAATAAAGAGAATATACTAGTGTTCATGTAATAACGAGAATATACTAGTGTTCACGTAATAACGAGAATATACTAGTGTTCACGTAATAATGAGAATATACTAGTGTTCACGTAATAACGAGAATATACTAGTGTTCACGTACGTAATAACGAGAATATACTAGTGTTCACGTAATAAAGAGAATATACTAGTGTTCACGTAATAAAGAGAATATACTAGTGTTCATGTAATAACGAGAATATACTAGTGTTCACGTAATAACGAGAATATACTAGTGTTCACGTAATAATGAGAATATACTAGTGTTCACGTAATAACGAGAATATACTAGTGTTCACGTAATAACGAGAATATACTAGTGTTCACGTAATAAAGAGAATATACTAGTGTTCATGTAATAACGAGAATATACTAGTGTTCACGTAATAACGAGAATATACTAGTGTTCACGTAATAACGAGAATATACTAGTGTTCACGTAATAAAGAGAATATACTAGTGTTCACGTAATAACGAGAATATACTAGTGTTCACGTAATAATGAGAATATACTAGTGTTCACGTACGTAATAATGAGAATATACTAGTGTTCACGCAATAACGAGAATATACTAGTGTTCATGTAATAACGAGAATATACTAGTGTTCACGTAATAAAGAGAATATACTAGTGTTCACGTAATAAAGAGAATATACTAGTGTTCATGTAATAACGAGAATATACTAGTGTTCATGTAATAACGAGAATATACTAGTGTTCACGTAATAACGAGAATATACTAGTGTTCACGTAATAACGAGAATATACTAGTGTTCACGTAATAACGAGAATATACTAGTGTTCACGTAATAACGAGAATATACTAGTGTTCACGTAATAAAGAGAATATACTAGTGTTCATGTAATAACGAGAATATACTAGTGTTCACGTAATAACGAGAATATACTAGTGTTCACGTACGTAATAACGAGAATATACTAGTGTTCACGTAATAACGAGAATATACTAGTGTTTACGTACGTAATAAAGAGAATATACTAGTGTTCACGTAATAACGAGAATATACTAGTGTTCACGTAATAATGAGACTATACTAGTGTTCACGTAATAAAGAGAATATACTAGTGTTCACGTAATAACGAGACTATACTAGTGTTCACGTAATAACGAGAATATACTAGTGTTCACGTAATAAAGAGAATATACTAGTGTTCACGTAATAACGAGAATATACTAGTGTTCACGTAATAAAGAGAATATACTAGTGTTCACGTAATAAAGAGAATATACTAGTGTTCACGTAATAAAGAGAATATACTAGTGTTCACGTAATAAAGAGAATATACTAGTGTTCACGTAATAAAGAGAATATACTAGTGTTCACGTAATAACGAGAATATACTAGTGTTCACGTAATAAAGAGAATATACTAGTGTTCACGTAATAAAGAGAATATACTAGTGTTCACGTAATAAAGAGAATATACTAGTGTTCACGTAATAAAGAGAATATACTAGTGTTCACGTAATAAAGAGAATATACTAGTGTTCACGTAATAAACAGAATATACTAGTGTTCACGTAATAACGAGAATATACTAGTGTTCATGTAATAATGAGAATATACTGGTGTTCACGTAATAAAGAGAATATACTAGTGTTCACGTAATAACGAGAATATACTAGTGTTCACGTAATAAAGAGAATATACTAGTGTTCACGTAATAACGAGAATATACTAGTGTTCACGTAATAAAGAGAATATACTACTGTTCACGTAATAAAGAGAATATACTAGTGTTCACGTAATAAAGAGAATATACTAGTGTTCACGTAATAACGAGAATATACTGGTGTTCACGTAATAAAGAGAATATACTAGTGTTCACGTAATAAAGAGAATATACTAGTGTTCACGTAATAAAGAGAATATACTAGTGTTCTCGTAATAAAGAGAATATACTAGTGTTCACGTAATAAAGAGAATATACTAGTGTTCACGTAATAACGAGAATATACTAGTGTTCACGTAATAATGAGAATATACTAGTGTTCACGTAATAAAGAGAATATACTAGTGTTCACGTAATAACGAGAATATACTAGTGTTCATGTAATAACGAGAATATACTAGTGTTCACGTAATAACGAGAAAATACTAGTGTTTACGTAATAATGAGAATATACTAGTGTTCACGTAATAACGAGAATATACTAGTGTTCACGTAATAACGAGAATATACTAGTGTTCATGTAATAACGAGAATATACTAGTGTTCACGTAATAACGAGAATATACTAGTGTTCACGTACGTAATAACGAGAATATACTAGTGTTCACGTAATAACGAGAATATACTGGTGTTCACGTAATAACGAGAATATACTAGTGTTCATGTAATAACGAGAATATACTAGTGTTCACGTAATAACGAGAATATACTAGTGTTCACGTAATAACGAGAATATACTAGTGTTCACGTAATAATGAGAATATACTAGTGTTCACGTAATAAAGAGAATATACTAGTGTTCACGTAATAAAGAGAATATACTAGTGTTCACGTAATAAAGAGAATATACTAGTGTTCACGTGATAACGAGAATATACTAGTGTTCACGTTATAAAGAGAATATACTTGTGTTCATGTAATAACGAGAATATACTAGTGTTCACGTAATAACGAGAATATACTAGTGTTCACGTACGTAATAACGAGAATATACTAGTGTTCACGTAATAACGAGAATATACTAGTGTTCACGTAATAATGAGAATATACTAGTGTTCACGTACGTAATAACGAGAATATACTAGTGTTCACGTAATAACGAGAATATACTAGTGTTCACGTAATAACGAGAATATACTAGTGTTCACGTAATAACGAGAATATACTAGTGTTCACGTTATAACGAGAATATACTAGTGTTCACGTAATAACGAGAATATACTAGTGTTCACTTAATAATGAGACTATACTAGTGTTCACGTAATAACGAGAATATACTAGTGTTCATGTAATAACGAGAATATACTAGTGTTCACGTAATAATGAGAATATACTAGTGTTCACGTACGTAATAACGAGAATATACTAGTGTTCACGTAATAATGAGAATATACTAGTGTTCACGTAATAACGAGAATATACTAGTGTTCACGTAATGACGAGAATATACTAGTGTTCACGTAATAATGAGAATATACTAGTGTTCACGTACGTAATAACGAGAATATACTAGTGTTCACGTAATAACGAGAATATACTAGTGTTCACGTAATAACGAGAATATACTAGTGTTCACATAATAACGAGAATATACTAGTGTTCACGTAATAACGAGAATATACTAGTGTTCATGTAATAATGAGAATATACTAGTGTTCACGTAATAACGAGAATATACTAGTGTTCACGTAATAACGAGAATATACTAGTGTTCATGTAATAACGAGAATATACTAGTGTTCACGTAATAACGAGAATATACTAGTGTTCACGTACGTAATAACGAGAATATACTAGTGTTCACGTAATAACGAGAATATACTAGTGTTCACGTAATAACGAGAATATACTAGTGTTCATGTAATAACGAGAATATACTAGTGTTCACGTAATAACGAGAATATACTAGTGTTCACGTAATAACGAGAATATACTAGTGTTCACGTAATAACGAGAATATACTAGTGTTCACGTAATAATGAGAATATACTAGTGTTCACGTAATAACGAGAATATACTAGTGTTCACGTAATAAAGAGAATATACTAGTGTTCACGTAATAAAGAGAATATACTAGTGTTCACGTGATAACGAGAATATACTAGTGTTCACGTAATAAAGAGAATATACTAGTGTTCATGTAATAACGAGAATATACTAGTGTTCACGTTATAACGAGAATATACTAGTGTTCACGTACGTAATAACGAGAATATACTAGTGTTCACGTAATAACGAGAATATACTAGTGTTCACGTAATAATGAGAATATACTAGTGTTCACGTACGTAATAACGAGAATATACTAGTGTTCACGTAATAACGAGAATATACTAGTGTTCACGTAATAACGAGAATATACTAGTGTTCACGTAATAACGAGAATATACTAGTGTTCACGTACGTAATAACGAGAATATACTAGTGTTCATGTAATAATGAGAATATACTAGTGTTCACGTAATAACGAGAATATACTAGTGTTCATGTAATAATGAGAATATACTAGTGTTCACGTAATAACGAGAATATACTAGTGTTCACGTAATAAAGAGAATATACTAGTGTTCACGTAATAAAGAGAATATACCAGTGTTCACGTAATAAAGAGAATATACTAGTGTTCATGTAATAAAGAGAATATACTAGTGTTCACGTAATAACGAGAATATACTAGTGTTCACGTAATAAAGAGAATATACTAGTGTTCACGTAATAATGAGAATATACTAGTGTTCACGTAATAACGAGAATATACTAGTGTTCACGTAATAAAGAGAATATACTATTGTTCACGTAATAAAGATAATATAATAGTGTTCACGTAATAACGAGAATATACTAGTGTTCATGTAATAATGAGAATATACTAGTGTTCACGTAATAAAGAGAATATACTAGTGTTCACGTAATAACGAGAATATACTAGTGTTCATGTAATAATGAGAATATACTAGTGTTCACGTAATAACGAGAATATACTAGTGTTCACGTAATAATGAGAATATACTAGTGTTCACGTAATAACGAGAATATACTAGTGTTCACGTAATAACGAGAATATACTAGTGTTCATGTAATAACGAGAATATACTAGTGTTCACGTAATAACGAGAATATACTAGTGTTCACGTACGTAATAACGAGAATATACTAGTGTTCACGTAATAACGAGAATATACTAGTGTTCACGTAATAACGAGAATATACTAGTGTTCATGTAATAACGAGAATATACTAGTGTTCACGTAATAACGAGAATATACTAGTGTTCACGTAATAACGAGAATATACTAGTGTTCACGTAATAATGAAAATATACTAGTGTTCACGTAATAACGAGAATATACTAGTGTTCAAGTAATAAAGAGAATATACTAGTGTTCACGTAATAAAGAGAATATACTAGTGTTCACGTGATAACGAGAATATACTAGTGTTCACGTAATAAGGAGAATATACTAGTGTTCATGTAATAACGAGAATATACTAGTGTTCACGTAATAACGAGAATATACTAGTGTTCACGTACGTAATAACGAGAATATACTAGTGTTCACGTAATAACGAGAATATACTAGTGTTCACGTAATAATGAGAATATACTAGTGTTCACGTACGTAATAACGAGAATATACTAGTGTTCACGTAATAACGAGAATATACTAGTGTTCACGTAATAATGAGAATATACTAGTGTTCACGTAATAACGAGAATATACTAGTGTTCACGTAATAACGAGAATATACTAGTGTTCACGTAATAACGAGAATATACTAGTGTTCACGTAATAACGAGAATATACTAGTGTTCACGTAATAATGAGAATATACTAGTGTTCACGTAATAACGAGAATATACTAGTGTTCATGTAATAACGAGAATATACTAGTGTTCACGTAATAATGAGAATATACTAGTGTTCACGTACGTAATAACGAGAATATACTAGTGTTCACGTAATAATGAGAATATACTAGTGTTCACGTAATAACGAGAATATACTAGTGTTCACGTAATGACGAGAATATACTAGTGTTCACGTAATAATGAGAATATACTAGTGTTCACGTACGTAATAACGAGAATATACTAGTGTTCACGTAATAACGAGAATATACTAGTGTTCACGTAATAACGAGAATATACTAGTGTTCACGTTATAACGAGAATATACTAGTGTTCACGTAATAATGAGAAATTTTCAAGTAATAACGAGAAAAATCTACGTAAAAACGAGAAAAAAATCCTGGTAATAACGAGAATATTTGTCATAATAAAGAGAACCTTTTTGATCGTAATTACGAGAAATTTAGTAAAGCATCCAAAGTGGAAATACTTAATGACATACCTACGGACTTACTTTGTTATATACTAACTTATTTAATGACTTGTTTACTTAGTATTATTTCTTACATACCTACCTACCTACCTACCTACCTACCGACCGACCACCCAACCCAAGAAAATTTCGCGTAATGACGAGAATTTTTTCTCGTTATTACGACGATTTTTTCTCGTTATTACGTAGATTTTTCTTCTCGTTATTACGTGAATAATTCTCCTTATTACGTGGATGTTTCTCCTTATTACGTGGATGTTTCTCGTTATTACATGTATTACGACGATTTTTTCTCGTTATTACGTAGATTTTTCTTCTCGTTATTACGTGAATAATTCTCCTTATTACGTGGATGTTTCTCCTTATTACGTGGATGTTTCTCGTTATTACATGTATTACGACGATTTTTTCTCGTTATTACGTAGATTTTTCTTCTCGTTATTACGTGAATAATTCTCCTTATTACGTGGATGTTTCTCCTTATTACGTGGATGTTTCTCCTTATTACGTGGATGTTTCTCGTTATTACATGAACATTTCTCGTTATTACGAGGACTTTTTTCTCGTTATTATTTTTTTTCTTCATTTTGATTATACTCCCATCCGGCTTTCGTAGAATGCAATGCATTCTCAAAAAAGAAGTATTTTGCATGCATTCTCATAAAAATATAATTTTTGTCAAAGTTACCTCCTTTGACAAAAAATCCTCCATTTCCATTTTGACCTTCAGCTGACGTGAACTTCTGTCTCCATTGTTTTTCATGTAAATTATGTTATTTAAAACAGTTTGCATGATAAAAAAAGGTTACATTTTTAGTATCTTATAATAATCAGTTGTATTTTGGCTCGTATCAACAAGTGATAAGTATTCGCCAGAGGCTCGTATTTAGCACTTTTCTTTCACTTGCCAAAATACAGCTAAAGTAGTATTTTGGCTCGTATCGAAAGGTGATGAATACTCGCCAGAAGCTCGCATTTATAACTTTTCTTACATCCACCAAATTACAGCTGAAATTCTAAGTTACTACCCATATAATTCTTATATAGCTAACATCAATGGCATGTGTATTGTATGTTGTTCTACATTTAACTACTTTCTTTTGTATGTACGGTGTAGAATTTCCAAATAGGGCATCACAAACACAAAGGGTCGACAATATTATACGCAAAAGAACTCGTGCATATATGCCAATACAAATCTAATAACATGTAATTATTTTTATAGACTGGGAAGTTCGTATCATATTATCATTAAAACATTGCAAAAATAATAAAATAATGCAAAATTTAAACATCCTTTAACTGCGAACTTGGCATAACATTTACTAGTATGTCGTTATTGCGCGACTTTAACCAATTTGCAAACGTCACAAGTGTTTGTAAATATCGCCTTAGCCCAATCAGTAAACATTACGTGGTCCGAGTATTAACTTTCATACCCCAGCTACCCCTTCTCCAAGAAGCGAAAACGGGGTGGCTGGGGTATGAAATAAAACCTTAATATCGGCTTAAAAGGTTTGCATATTGTAAAATTAACTCCGCAAGACACGATGAGTTGCTTTGACACTTATGTTATTCTCGAAATTATCCTGATGTTTTATTTTCTTTACAAGTAACATGTTTGACATTATGTAGTAAACAATCCACGCTCGAACTTCAGTTTCGTTGAGTAGACAGTCCAACACTTGCTGATTGTCCCTCGGTTCGTTCGTCCTGACCGTCCGTCCGTCTGTCAACTTCTGCCTTGTAAACACGATATTTCAGACTGTTCCTATTAATGAAAGCTCTGACAAGTTCGAACACTAGCTATATCTGACCAGGAATTCCAGAGTTATGGCGCCTTGAACTGTTGAAAAATGCAATGTTCATTTTTGTGAACACTCCAGCACCTTAAGGGTGCCCTCTGGTGAATATCAGTATAACAAGAATTTTTAATTTCCCTGGTTTTTATGAAGACTAACATAGAACTAGTCAATTTCTGGAAAAATAATGATGTGTTGGGGATTTAACTTTTTAGCAATATTAATCTTTAGTTATACACGCCCAAAGTGGGGTTTTAAATTCAGAATCAGCTGAAAATTGGGTATGGCTTTCGATATTTTAGATAAAAAAAAAAGCAAATGAAAAAAAGTTAGGAGAAGCTAAGCAGGTATCAATACAAAAGTAAGAAAACCTTAAAATGATAAAAATAGGAGAAATCTTTGAAGTTTTCAATTTCAGCACACCTTCTAATAAAAACAAATCCACAGAAAATTGCATTTTTGGTCAAATATTTGGGCAAGACAAACTTATAAAAATAGTAACAAGAAATTTGTAATAAACTGGTATATAATAGAGAATTATAAGGTTATCTAATAAATGTGATAAAAGGTATAGGTCGATGTTCATTTAAAAGAGTTAACAATTAAAAATATTAAAGACCCATCATTTTATTACAGAAAAAGATAGATATATATGCTTTGATATATGTGCTTTGGTTTTATTTATTATATCATTTAAATGACTGGCATACATGCACCTGCTATACAAACATCACATCTAATTGAATTACAAACAGTGTATCAGTATATATAATATACTCAATATGACCAAAATACGTTAAAAGAGATATTAATATACCCCACCCTCTTCATATGTTATGGTATATTTTACCCGACTGTTGTATTTGATTGTGTATACTGAAAATAGCATTTGCCATGTTAGAATTAAAATTAACGTTAACACAATGTTATATCAAATCCAAAATCTATAAGTGTGATATATTATACAATTATGGACTTTTCAGCTGTTATACATGATGTGATATGCACCAAAAAAATCATTATTGACCGAGGCGATAGCCGAGGTCAATAATGATTTTTTGGTGCATATCAACATCATGTATAACAGCTGAAAAGTCCATAACTGTTTTATTATATAACCCTCAATTTATCATATTGTTTTTTATATATGTCACCATATTATTTATATATTATTTTTTGGTACCGAACGAGCTTCGGAAGTTTCCGTGGTCATCGGAACGCGCCTCGGAAAATTCCGTAGCGTACGGATAAAGGCGAATGATATTAATAGGCGGCTCGTGGGATTCCCCGGTCTTCCCCTGTTACTATTTATAAAACTGGTCAATATCAGAAAAAAACAGGTCAATATCGCTAGATATTTTTTCTAAAAAATTACTTTTTAGCCAATGAAAACGCGTCTATTTATAGGTTATATAATAACACACAATATACAATAGTTTGTCAATCAGGTATGGCTTTAGATATTTTAGATATAACTGTGGGAAAATGTGCGATATACCATTATTATGAATAAATCAAACCCTAAGCCTGGTATGTCGACAATATACCAAAGTTTAGAATCATATGTGTAGGAGTTATATCTCGAGTCTAAAGCCCTCGGGCACATATAGGGTGTCAGGGATAATACAGCGGATCATATGAAAACAGACTACATCAATGTGTGGGGTTCATGATTGTGAACATGTATACTAAGTAGGGTGGGGTAAGGATGTATGACTAATGATTTAGGAACATCTTCTCACTTTTTACAACAGCCACATACGTGTTGCGCGAAAATATGCACAGATCACGCTAATTCGTCACCAGAGGGCACCCTTAAGTTTTCATTTGATATTTACCAAACCTGGTCAGACTGTTGAAATTAATAAAAACTCGGACAAGTTTTAAAACAGCTATATGATTATCGGATTGGTAACACCAGAGTTATGGCCCTTGATGTATTTAAAACGCCATAGTTTGCCTTGTAAAGACTTTTAACACTTTTAACACCTTCATTTTGTATCTGATCCAAACTTGGCTAGATTGTTGACATTAATAACAGCTCTGAGATGTTTAAAAAATAGCTAAATCAAATTAGTAACACAAGAGTTCTGGCCCTGGATTTTCTTTAAAAAAATGTGTTGCTTCATTAGCGATCCATTACAATCATTTTTCATCTGATCTGTACTAAACTTGGCAAGACTGTAATTATATTTTACATTGTTAAATCTCTAGATATTTCATTTTCCATCTGATCTTTCTCTTATTCCCTTTCATCTCTTCAAACCCTGGGTAATATGAAAATGATAACCCAGTTTTGCTTCAACTTTTAGAAAAGTATAATTCTCTTATAGTTGAAAATGTATTTATTTTTTTCTGGCTTCCAAGCCATGTAGAAAAACGTGGTAATGATAGAGCTGATAGTGCTGCTAAGGCAGCGTTAGGTTACATATATATAATGCCAAATTATCTTATACTGATTTTAAAAGTTGTTTGAACACATACATTCGTAACTCTTGGCAAGCTATTTGGGATTTTTCAGTTAACAATACACTCCATGCAATTAAATCGTTACCCGGAGAATGGCGTTCTTCTAGTAGACCCATTCGTCGAGAAGAAGTTGTCCTAGCCCGGTACAGGATAGTGCATACACGTTATACTCATTTAATTTATAACAAGGTGAGCAATTACCAGAATGTATACCCTGCTTTGCACCGTTAACGGTCTGGAATGTGTAGACTTTAATCCTATGCGTCAAAGGTACTACAATGTTAATACTATGAAAGAGTTATTTGATACTATAGATTTTAGTCTTGTTTTAGATTTCCTGAAAGAAATCAGTCTATATAAGTCATTTTAATATGTGTTTCATATATTTATTTGTTTACAAACCCGCCGACGGGCATTTGTTGATTTACATAATTATGTAGTTCATATTCCTACCATATCATCCCATATTTGTAAATAGTTTTATCTTTACATATTTACATTTATTTTTACCTACTACTTCATTTCTTCATCTTTCATCAGTTTTTGCACACAATATGACCTATTTATGTGTCGACGTGCCGTAAAACACCATTCACTCATTCATTCATTGTCAGACATGATCAGCGTGTTTACGCCGATGAAACAAGTTGAATCGTCAGCCAAATGTGAGCAGCACCAATCCCAACTCCACCGCCCATCACGTGTTATAAGAGCAATTGTTAGCAATTAGAGTGTCCACAGGCCAGCTCATGCCTCTTGTTTTTATATAGGCTAGCATATTAACCCTTAACCCGTGAAGCACAACTATGATAGCCTTTGCGTCCATTGTAAACCCAGATCAGCCTGCGAGTAACTCGCTGGCTGATCAGAGTTTACAATGTCGGCAGCTGATCAGTCATTTTCCTCAAAACATCACTTTTTCACATAAATGGAATGGTCTTATTTAAAAGAAAGAACAGTCCATTATATATATGTAGGGGTTAATGGTTAAAATAATATAAAAAGTAGCTCATCACCCGAAGCTACGAGACGTGGAGAGCAAATCTACAATTGGATGGTAAACGAAAAGAAAAACAAACTCTTTGGTACCAGGACGTGTTGAACTAGTTTATCTAACAAACAATAACGGAGTGGTTATAATTGTAACAAATCATGGTTGTCAATTATTTAAAACAAAATACAAAATAAAAGTATATGTATAGACCAATACAATGTGCATTGCTAAGTTCCCTTTGTAATACTTACACATATAGTATGATACTCAAATTATTTAGTATGATACTCAAATTATTATGATACTAAATAGGTTAGTATGGAACTGAACTTATTTAGTATGCTAATCAAATTATTTAGTATGATAAGAAATAGATTAGTATGATAATAAAACGATTGGATATTAAACTTATCGAGTATCATATGATACTGTACCGTACTAATTAAACCTTATCATACGTTACATACCACCAGGATCATAATTGTAAATGATAGTCAAAATATGAAGCATCTTACTAAACAATGTAGTATCATACTAAACTATGTAGTGTCATACTAAACAATGTAGTATCATACTAAACTATGTAATATCATACTAATTAAATATTTATGACCCTCATTGTACACAATACATATTATACATTTGCAAAACGTTAAAGTGACATTTCAAGGGAACAGATCCCTTATTGTATTTAAGACTGAATAATTTTAAAAACTGATCAATCTTACAGGGAACTGCATTAAAGCCTTGTGACATGAGTTATCTGCACTACACACGACGTATGTGTGCATATAATTCGAAGGTTTATAGCCCATCAACAATGTATCAAGTGGATAATCTCATTTGAGTGTGATCTGTATTTAGTTTTCTTTGCATATTTGTTCTGCTAGAGAGCATGCCAAAGTTGTTTAATTTGTTTTCAAATACAGAAACTAGAACTGTAGGTTACTTTTTCACGCACACGTATTATTGTGTAAGTAACCACGACGAACATAAAGTGTTAGAATGGGGTTTTAAGGCGCACCAACACATGAAAGGTTATATGGCGCCTAACAGGAATGAACATGCCAGACTCATCCTCCATGTACATCGAGATAAAATATGGGGAACGGGCCTAGAATTTCCTCACCCTGAACTGCAGAGTTGCTGCAAATTCTATTGTAGACACTCCATTTATGCTGGAGCCACGTTATAGTTTTTCTGCCACTGCTCTAGTGATATGAGCGAGATGGCACCTGAAACAATGCAGGGGTCGTGATGAAGACATTTAATGAGCATGAACAAAAAATGATAAAATGAACATGAATTTGGGTGGGGAGGGGTTCTACCCCTCTGGGAACCCCCTCTGCCTTTCCCTCCAACGGGATCTGCATTGGCCCTATTCTCTGCTCCGTTACCAAACGGGGCCCCGAAACCACACGGGGCACATAACATGTAATTTCGAATACTGGCATCTCATTATCTAAAATAATGTCAATATTTAATATATGTATATATGTCTCATGTAAGGTGGTTATTTAATGAAATATATATGCTTGTATGTATGTAAATTTAAATTTAGAATTCGTCTAACGTCTGCACATGATATTAAATACGTACAACTATTGTATAATACAAGTAATGGGAAGCGATACATATGGTATATTTGTGATGTTGATTTCGAAGCAAATGTAAACAAAAAGTTAAATAAATTTTATTTCACCATAGCTACAACAATTAATTAAAATCGACTTTGTTCAGATAGATGTAATACATGTACTGAAGTATTTATCTTCCAATATGTTGTTTTCACTATCGTCAAGGCGATAAACGACAATCTGCCAGTTGTTAACAAGAATTAAAATCTCGATACATTAGTCCAGTTGTAAACAGTTAACAGGAATTAAAATCTCGATACATTAGTCCAGTTGTAAACAGTTAACAGGAATTAAAATCTCGATACATTAGTCCAGTATCATTATGATTTAAACTTCTTGCAAATAGCATGGTGTTCTATGGTAGCACGGTACTTAAATACTTCTATGCACATTTGGAAGGCTAACCTGCATTAGCAAGAGTGTAAAAATCGTGAAAATAATGCAGAAATAAAAACAAATTGTGCAACTTTGCCTGATATGTTTTGAAAATTTACCCAAAACCCTTAAAGACATTCCACCAATCCGCCACACTTCACATCCTCCACCCTCCCCCTCCCCACACACATGCTATGATAAATAAACATAGACATGGCCACATTGGTTTGAGAAAAAACAAATAAAAGCAGTACATACATTTGAAAAAAATGGTAAGGCAAGACAGTATATTTTAGGATGTAAATTGGAATAAAAAATTAGTTATTAGGCCCGACAACACACACAGGTCAAGCGGAAAAAAGAAAGATATTCGACCTCTCAAATTTGCATTTACATGCGCTCATATTATATACATTGTGTTTTACGAGATTATTTTTTTAATAGATCATAGTTTGAATTTGTATAAATTATAAATTTGACTTTATATTATACTTGTCTGCCGGGCCCTCAATTTCAAACAACTGTTCTTTACTGTTAAAAAAAACATGAAATTATAGTTTAGTATTGAAATTTCCGCCCTTGTATGCATTACATAAACAATTAATATCGCAGTGATGGCGATTGCCTTGCTTTACTTAAGGATAGTCATAGACTTATCAGGAAATAATAGGCGGGCTTTAATTCTGGTCTCATTTTACCATGAAATGGGCGTAAATCCGTATACGGACATCATTTCCAATGAATCGTTTGATGTAAAAACACCAGAGTATAGCTGCAATGCCCTAGCAATTAATCAATGCGGGAAGTACGGCTTACATAGCCATACTTTACGTAACAACACCAGAGTATAGCTGCAATGACCTAGCAATTAATCAATGCTAGAAGTACGGCTTACATTGCCATACTTTACGTAACAACACCAGAGTATAGCTGCAATGCCCTAACAATTAATCAATGCGGGAAATACGGCTTACATTGCCATACTTTACGTAACAACACCAGAGAGAGCTGCAATTCCCTAACAATGCGGGAAGTACGGCTTACATTGCCATACTTTACGTAACGACACCAGAGTATAGCTGCAATGCCGTAACAATTAATCAATGCGAGAAGTACGGCTTACATTGCCATACTTTACGTAACGAAACCAGAGTATAGCTGCAATGCCGTAACAATTAATCAATGCGGGAAGTACGGCTTACATTGCCATACTTTACATAACGACACCAGAGTATAGCTGCAATGCCATAACAATTAATCAATGCGGGAAGTACGGCTTACATTGCCATACTTTACGTAGTACAGCGCAATGTTCTATTTAACGTAAGGAGCATAAACGCTAGCTTATCAATAATAATGGAAATCATTCGAAACTAGCTGAGTAAAACATCACGTTAAGGTACTATTAAAACAACACTTAAACTTTCATTCAATGTCATAAATGACAACTGATTTACATGTTGACCCGACTGTTGCAATAATATAGTAGTCACGAAATGTAGCATGCAAACAAGGCTATTGTGGTTATGACCATTTCACAGGTCGGATTTTAGAATGAAACATAGATGGATAAGAAAAGTACATACTTCAGTTCCCTGTATGTAAACATGATTATAGGTATTATTTACATGGTATAATACTAGTACATCTAACAGGACAAATGCATTACATGTTTAGACATTATATATTGGCTTACATTGATAATTCAATACAATACTATAACACGCACGCCGCACTGCCGCGTATAATCTAGGAAAGCAGGGTCTTTATTCGTAAGGCAATTTAAGTCGAACATATAACTTAAGTCAAAATTTAAGATTTTTACTTGTTTTAAAATATCCTTATTACCCTCTCAGGAACATTACAAACCATCCGATTTAAGATAAATATTTAGCTGTAGTTTTTATTTATACATAATTTTATTAGCCATATTAAGAAAACGTCTTCAATCAATCGACAGAAAAAAGGTTTTAAAAAATGATAAAATTTGACTTAAGATATTGCTAAGAAGCTTTATGACTTTATGAATATGGACCCAGGCAAATTAGGGGTGCATACACGATATTGCTAAGAAGTTTCATGAATATGGACCCAGGCAAATCGGGGGTGCATACACGATATTGCTAAAATGTTTTATGAATATTGACCCAAGCAAATGGGGGGGTGCATACACGATATTGCTAAGCAGTTTTATGAATATGGACCCAGGCAAATCGGGGGTGCATACACTTAATGCTTTTCCATTCATTTAACATTGTGCAACATATGTTTACATATTGTTTATTTTATTCGTAGAGTAAATACTTTAAAAATAAATAAAATAAAACAGAAAGTAATTCAGGCTAAACTTGACACGACGCTTTAAATATGAAATACATCTTTAGTTGAACTGAATGTAATAAACCACACCTGTAATTTCATATCTGAATCTTTAATGTTAAGCTAGATCTGTTTATCATAGTACAGATATAACTTTGTTATATAAATTTAATCTCTATTTATTCATATGTAACAACATACATGACTTAAAACACCATTCGGTGTCAGACCAGTCAGGAAGTACTTCCGGGTCGTAGGGTGCTGAAATAGTTCCTTGAAAGAATCCAAAGTTTGCATGTGTTTTTCCCAATATTAGTTTCTATTTCATTTTTAAATCTAACCTGAGGTTAAATTAGTATGTCTGTTGTCATGAATAGTAAGTATTTTACTGTGTTTGCCCGGATTATTTCTTTGGAGAGTATGAGCACAGAGGTAAGGTAGAGATGTGGTTTTGACAGATGTTTATTTCAAAATACGCATGGTGTGAATGAATGACGCGAAATGTTGAAAAACTGAATCGGTGTTTTATTCCAGATATGGGACCGTTTGCTAGCCAAATGTGTTTAATACACAGAATAAAAGTGTATTTAAGCGAACGAATGTTGTGAAACTTGTGACTGATCTCCAAATATAGCCTATATTGCATTGTGTTCAATGGGCTGATTTTCACCGATCTGACACCATACAAACAAATCAAATACAAGGTGCCACATAACTATCACTTTACTGTGCATTTTACTCTGCCTCTATATACTGCTATCTTTAACTTACCGAATACAATTTAACCCCTACAAATTAATAAATAAATGTTTTGCGTTCGCCACTCAAGTTGTAGTACTGTCCCTTTATAAAGTTAAGGGTCAGGCACCAGAATGATTAGATGCACACTCCAGTTGTAACACTGTCCCTTTATAAAGTTAAGGGTCAGACACCAGAATGATTAGATGCACACTTCAGTTGTAACACTGTCCCTTTATAAAGTTAAGGGTAAGACACCAGAATGATTAGATGCACACTCCAGTTGTAACACTGTCCCTTTATAAAGTTAAGGGTCAGACACCAGAATGATTAGATGCACACTCCAGTTGTAACACTGTCCCTTTATAAAGTTAAGGGTCAGACACCAGAATGATTAGATGCACATTTCAAAATCAAAGTATTGTCAATTTATCAGTATTGAATTACATGACTCTGCGTTAAACTATGCGAGCTATTCTAAAATCGAAAACTGTTCCCAATGGCAAAGGTCTTAAGCATAATAAAGCAAATTCAAGAAGCATGCTTTGTTTGATGATATGTGACTGAAGTCAGTGAGTACTACAATAAAATACTCATGCATTGGATTATCAGTTTCTTTTCTAGAAGACAGTTAATTTAAAAATTATTCCAATGCAAGATAAAAATGTCATATTTATCAAAAACATGGTGTTAGTACTGTTATTTAAGTCTAAAATTCACGAACATGTTGAAAGTTATCGAACGTTAAATGCTTAATTGACCCTGGTGCGTAACGTCGAAAAGCCCCTGTTATTGTGCAGAATGAATCTCCTTTTTACACGTAGTCATTTTAATTAAGGCTCATTCATTATGTTTAAGGACCTATTTCGAGCCTATTGTATTTATTGCGGCGAAAATTTGTATAGGAAACAGTAAAACACTGTTAGACATACAGTTACTGAGAAAATTGTGGTATTCAATCGTATATCAGATGATGTGGCCTTACCAATACAGCTTGTGTATGAAATCAACATATTAAAACATAGAAGCAAGTTTTTCAGAAGTTGTGGTTTGGTGTTTTTTTCTTAAACAATACCATATCAAAAACGTTTTGTAGATATGTTAATTTGTTGTTTTCTTCTTCATAAATGTAAGATACTGTTCAATATAGTAATGCTATTGGAAGAAAAAAACTGTACTCAGGCCTCAGTTTATATACCTGAGCTAATCGGTTATGTAGCATGTTTGTAGTCAATAAACACGCGTGACGCCATTTAGTTTTATTTCAATGGGTTCGTGAGTAAAACTGTCAAAACAATAAAAGGCGTTAGAAGAAACGAGTTAACCAGTATTGAAATTTTCTAGTACGGAAAGACAGTAGTGGATAAAGATTCATGAACGGGACGTTAAATTTGGACATTACATAAGTTGCTATCTCTTGGATGAATACTAATTTGTATATATAAATCTGGTGTTGAAGCGTCCGGTTTATTTACCGCGCATGCGCAGACAATTTTAGAGAAAATTTGAGGACGCCATTTTTATTACTTTTGCGACAGTATACCTGGCGTTTAATGGTCACAGATAGTGTCTAACGCGTCACCATTAAACAAAATTAGCCACCTTTAAACGACTGGTATACCGTCATAGAAATTCAAAACTTCAGTAATAAACAGGTAAAATGTACCAGAAACGTTCAGAGTATAATAGTAAGTTAACGTGTCACCACTATGAACTTGTATTTGAGTGCTAAAACGCAGCTGGAACATTTGAAATTTCACTGGGGGCAAAACACTTAGCATATTATCTTATCAGTTACAATTTTGGATTACAAGTTTACAATAGCTCACTAAATGATTACTAAATGCGTTAAATTTAACTATTAGCTATTATAGAGTCACACTGTGGTTTCGCTGAACTGACACGAAGAATCGTATGTCTGTGAACCACTTGAATGACCCACAAGTATTGGTGTCACCTGACGATCTGGTGCCCGGTCAGCTGACTTTGACCTGAAGCGCTTCTTTATTTTCCGTAGCGTCGATTCAGGCGTTGCGGAGCCTTCTTTTTCAGTCGAAGATTTGGTCGACGGTGAACGAGAACGTCTCTGTAAATATAGTATATTTAGCCCTTGTGAATATATGTGTAGAGTTTGGTACTAATGGTTGTCTTCACACAATTCATAGTCAATAAATCGTGCTGTTTTTGTTCGAATTATAAACCAACAATTACATTCCTGATGTGATAAAACTAAATTCAGAAAACCAAAAACTCAAGTACAATAACATATCAATTCATGAGAATTCTTGTATCACAGAAAATAATAGAACATATTCGTTAAACTTAGATTTAGTTTGTGGTACAGGGCGGCATACAGTGCCATTGCGCTTAAGTGCTGTTGTTTTAGCCTCGGTCACCCGGCCCGCTTCTGATTTCTTCGTTACGCTATGCTACACGGATCCATAACCAGATATCTGCAAGTAAGACATATGCATGATACGGTCTAGCTGGCCGAGACTACTGTTGTTTCTAAAGGACCATTTTCTCATTTAAACAACAGTTTCTCATGATTCACATACATACCACACTTGTTTCAATATACATATTTATTAACACGTTCACATTTAAATTACATCAAAACCAAACTCACAAGCACATAACATATCTCCCTCCAACACATATTTACTCTGATATTTTAATCAACTTCATTTCATACAGTTTAAGGAAAGTTGTACACAATTAGATGGGTACAGGACGGAGTTACAATGGAGTAGCCAGTTACATTAATTCATTTCATATCAATACATTGGTTACGTTTATCGAAAACATCTTTATGCTAGCTCCCAATACATTAACCATGTATGACCACACTTTGATATATTCGGGTTTAATCAGATGTATAGATGCGAACATGTAAATACCAGGCGAGGAAAAAGAATGGAATTAAGAAAGTTAAAAAGCGGTCATACCTTTTGCTTTTCGTCATCATTTCTAATTTCGCTAGACGCTTTTTCAGATTCATCAGGTATCGGTATCGGTGTCATTCGTTCGTGCAGCACTCGCTTGTCGTCTGCAATTTCCCTTTTTGAATCGTCCGCTTGATCTCTTTCTATGACAGCTTTTAAACTGTCTGGTTCTCTTGCGCTATGAGAGCGCTTCAATTTGGGTTTTAATTTCCTTTTTATAGTTCTGAACATATCTCTTAATCCTGAATGTTTACTAGAACCCTGTTCCACGCTACTTTGAGAAATCGCCATGGCTCTTTTGCTGTCAATTTTTGACGATTTTTCCCCATTAGGCAAGACATCTAAGTTACTAACACCATCGTCCATGGACACGGACGTTCTTAAATGACCTTTCGTGATTACAGTGTTGACTTGTTCAGGATCGTCACAGAGTTCTAATGAATTGGATAAGCTGCGGCTATTTCTCTTTTCCTGTAAGTGTTGTTTACTCCGTTCAGGCCACGACATATACGCCACTGAGGTTCTTGGCTGTGCTTCAAAGAAATTCTTTCTAGCTGTGCTTGGTGAAAGTCTGTCTAAACTACCCGATTGCAATGTAACATAACTCGATAGTCCATTTTGTGTAGATGGAATGAAAGGGGAAAAGTTTCCAATAGGGGACGAATCTGCCGAGGAGCTCCGAGACCCCGCACCGATAATCGGCGCAGACAGGCGGTGATTGTTTGATGTGTCAATTGCGATACTTTTTACTATTGGATGTGACTGCTTTGACTTTAAGACTGGATTAGGGGCTGGACTTATACTTCTTGATCTCGGAATGATAAAACTTGGTGGTGGCTTCGGAAGAGTGGTAATTTTAGTTTCAACCCGTGTCACGTCCTTAGTGGTCTTCACGCGACGAATTTCAACATTTGTACCTTTTTCATCTCTATAAAACGACGACTGCTCCAATAGAATGTTTTCTATATAATCCGGAGGAAGTTTTAGATTTTCAGCATTTACTTCACTTCCGTCATGCGTAATGCGTCTACGAAGTCCCACGCGTTCACGATCGAGTGTCTGTGATTTCACTTCCGGTATCGTTTCATGCCGACTCAATACTGTACTAGATTCCAGTGGGCCAAGGGTGAATTCGTCTTTTAACAGCTCAATTTCAGAACTCGATAAACTCCTGGAGTATATAAATTTTAAAATCATAATCAATATTTTGAAAGTAAAAGTGCAAAAAAAAACAAATAACGTATAAATGTGTATGCAATCGATTGTGTCATAAACGACGTGCAGCAGGCTGTGTGATGTCACTTAATAAATGATCTTTCATCGAAATAAGTATTACTATTATTACAAGTATTCTGTGTTTGTTCTTAGTTGTTTATTCTTTAATTACCAAATTCATACATTACGTGGTCCCGCCTTAATTCCATTAGGCGATGGGAAAGCTTATATTAGCAGGATGTTATAACGGATATTTCGACAAATACACATGTTTAAAACATTTTTTTACTGAACAAATGCGATAACCTGTTCAAAATTACCTATTAAATGTTTTAATTTTACAATCTGAAAACTTTTAAGCCGAAATTAAGGTTTTATTTCATACCCCAGCCAACTCCGTTTTCGCTTCTTGGAGAAGGGGATAGAAGGGTATGAAAGTTAATACTCGGACCACGTAATGCATATGGTCACGTGGGTGTTTAGCCGATAACATCAAATGTCCAAAAGAAATGGGTACTAGGTAGAAGTTTATTGAAATATGTTTTATAAATACAATCATTACGATCTAATGAGTATTGCCTGTATTATAGCCTTTTGCTCTTTGAATTTTACATAACATTTCTTATTGAAATCCTAACCATCTTACCGTTTCACATCTATTTAAAGTGAAGTATACAGGATGATATGAAATTATGCCAAGTTGACCTTTTGTTCTTTGAATATTTATTCATATTTATGTGTGTCAATATTCTCTGACAGTGCATGGTAATATGCGAATTTCGGTCGATCGTTACAACGAAATAAGTATTTATTTGAGGTATGGCCGAGTGTTTTTTGAATTTGTATACCAATAAAGTGCAGGCGTTCCTCCTCCTACAGATTACATACTGATATGATCGAACATTTACAGATGTATTTGTTTAAGATCAACGGGTTTTATCTGAGTCATGGCCTTTTGTATTTGAATTATTTTTCTATACACAATGTATGATATGAGAAACTCCTTAAAACGTGTCCACCCTATTCAAGATTAAGTGTGAGATCTTTTCGACCTGGTATAAACCCCATCGGCCTTTTTTGCCACTGGCCGTTCCAGGGCGGTAGCCCTATTGTCAACCCTTTTGTGTTTGGGATGTCTTATTTGGCATTTTATTCATGTGTTCTTTGTTTCTGTGTGTGTTTGTGATTGACTGTCGTCCTTGAATGCTGCTTTTCATGTTAGATTTATATATATATATTCTATAGATAATAGTTCGACGCATATCACTGGGTGCATGATTTTCAAGGATGGATTAGACTAAAAGCAAAACAGACTTCCAACGATGTACTGGATTCCCAAATTACACAAATAACCATATAAATCCGTTTTATTTTCAATTCTAGTTATTGCACCACTATAATATCTTCAAACTTTTAACATCTTGTCTTACTGCCGTTAAAGATCACGTTTAACAATATTGTGCTAAAGCTTATGAAAACTCTGGGATTAATTTATTTTGGTCTATTAAAAATTCAGGCGACGTTCTTCATAACATGTGTAATAAACGTCAAGCTTCATCTATGAGTACTTATGATTTTTTAGCGAAAACTATTGTGTATTTTGTATATTAGTATGATCAGTACATGAAAAATGCTTATTCATAAATTCGTAAATGCAGACAATTCTCAAGTTTTTGCGTCTGTGTGATCAAGATCGATTCAGGACGTTTCGGCACCAAACCATTTCGACACCTAGACGAATCGGCACCTAGACGTTTCGGCATCAAACCATTTCGGCATCTATTTTAATTTTTACCCTAGACGTTTCGGCACCCATTTATATTTAAGTATTATAATGAAGTAAAGAAGTAAAGAAATTAAATATTTCTATAAGATCACTTATAATTCATTTAAAATGCAAAGTTGATTGCCTTAATGGCAACTCCGAAGCGGTTTTGAGCCTGAATAAGACTAAAACATAAACATAAATAGGGCCCATATGATAATCATTTGTAAAATTTAAGTAATATGACTTTTATATTATATTGTAGCATGGTCACTGAAATTCCCTTTGTAATAGCTCAGGTGTAAATCGTTTAAGTGAAAGTAATTGAATATGTTCCCTTTAACATGTATGCCTAAGACCATATAAAAACTTATCTGTATTCATACAGTATCTTTTAATTCTTCACTTTACCTTCCTGTCATCTCCATATCGACGACTACAGGTATGTGACTTGAAGAAAGCCTCCACAAACTAACCCATTATTAAAAATCGTCTACATATAACGCATGCGTTATACTTTTCTTGTTCTACATTACACACTATTTTACCACACAATATTATCAAAGACAAGCTTATTGCTCTCATTCAAAAACCTTTTGCTAGGTAAAATTGTACATTTTTGGCCTGTAACAATATTAAAGAGTTTTTTACTAAAGGACAATTACACTATGTACACTTGTCATGAAGTTTGTGAATCACTTATTTTTCTATTAGATAATGTTTTCGTCAGGTATGGAACTACCGTTTATAGACAAATTGTTGGTATCCCTAAGGGTACGAACTGTGCACCGCTTGACGCAGGTTTGTATTTATATTGCTATGAAAGAGTTTTCGTACAGTCTTTCAACAAATACCTAGGCAGACGTTATTGAAGCCTTTAATGACACCTTTGGGTATCTGGATGACATAATAAACATTGACAACCCTTTCTTTTCTACTATGGTTAATAATATAGATAGATAGATATTTTATTCAAACATAAGGCATTACGCCCAACAGTTCACATGCAAATAGTACATACATATAAACATGTATATGAAATACACACAATATTTTCCAGTTAATGACAATTTGTATAATTTCATAGGTGAGTTTCAAGATCATCTGTATATGTTACTAGTTAAAAAGTATTTGACAACTATTAAGTATATTAGTGTTTAATATATATTTTTAAATTAATATTCCTAAGTACTGATCAGAACACATTTATATCTGTGGACAAAAATGGAGAAAAGTGATATTTATTTATAAAACATGTCGTCTCTTCTTTTAAAACTTTTACAAATGAAAACGGACAGTTTCTTTAATAAACTCTTGTTTTCTGTTGTCATAAGTTCAATAATTTTTGGTATGTTTGGCCGTTTCCAAAAATATTTGTTAACATATTCTTTTCTTATATCTTGATATAGTGAACACTCCAATACAAAGTGAAATTCGTCTTCTAGTATATTACATAGCTGGCATTAACTTTCGGATCTTGGTGTTTTATTTGGTCTATGCCATCGACCAGTTTCTATTTCTAACCTGTGACTAGAGACTCTTAGTTTTGTAAAAAAAGCTCTAAATTTCTTTATATTTAGTACATCTAGATAATACTTAAACCTGAAATCTGATATTATTCTGTATGTACTAGCTCTAGTGGAATCCGATAATTCAGCATTCCAATTTTGTATAAACATATCTTTAATTCGTTGTTTAAATATATTAATGAAATACGTTATGTTTTCTACTCCTTGAGAATACCAAACTTCATTAAATCCTGTTCGTTCCAATAACCCTTTAACTTGAGATGCCCAGTTTAATTTATTTGGGTTTACGATCAGATCATCTAACATAACATTATACATATTTTTTATATATTTGCGATCACTCGTACGTGTAATTTTTAACCAGAACCGGATAATATAGGCCATACTTTGAATTTTTAAAGGGACTCTCCCGAGTTCTCCATATATGAAATTGTTTTGAGTTTGTGTTTTAACACATAAAAGTTGTTTACAAAATTGAAGGTGTACTTTCTCTAACTTTTCCGCATTTGAGAATCCCCATATCTCTGCGCCATAATTTAATATTGGCAAAATGAGTTTGTCAAAAATGTCTAAAGTGTGACTGACCGATAAGTCAGTAAATTGATTTATATACGACTTCATTTTGAAGATTGCCTTTAATGCCTGGCCACTTAATGATTCGAACGTTTGATCAAAAGAACCGCCTGTGGTAAAGACAATTCCCAAATAGGTAAACTTATTTACAATTTCAATTACAGTATTATTATATGTGAACAATAGGTTCCTTTTTATCTGACCGCCTTTTTTAAAAAGCATGACTTTCGTTTTATTTTCATTTACGACCAATTTCCATTTCTGGCAATATATGACCTGTAGAGCTTCAACTTAACAAATCTAATATTTCTGATATTAACGCTTCGTTTCTCGATTTACAGCTCTCGATTGAAAATGGGGAATAATTAGCAAACTCTATGATAAGAGAGATGATTTTATTTCTGATATTGTTAATTATACCCATTTATATGGGAATGTTCCCCGAGCAACTTCTTATGGGGTCTATGTGTCTGATATTATTCGTTTTTCTAGAGCTTGTACTCGAGTTGAGCACTTTAATATTCGTAATCTCTGTATAACTAAAAGGCATCTCCATCAGGGCTACCGTTATCATAAACTTGGTGAAACCTTTGCAAAATTTTATTATCGTAACCCTGATCTTCTTTCCAAATATAAAAGTAATTTAACTCTTCTGCGACAAGGACTATCACAACCTGATTTTATGGTGATGTGATTTACAAACTTCGTCAGATCGTTGGTCACGATCACTTTCCTACTATCTTTGTTAAACTCGTGAATAGGTTTATCAAAACGCTTGGAACTATTTTCAGTTCACCACTATGCTTTCCACTTTAATTGTGCGATGACCGGACAGGCTGTGGACCCTATGATGACGTCAACCTATAAAGCCCAAAAGGACAGTGACGTTTGATGTTTGTCTGCAATCTTGGCTTGTCGTGTCCTCAATGTTTTTGCTCTTGTTGCTCTGGCTTCTGCCAAGTCATTGAGTACCTTCTTTGTGGCTTTCTAGGCAATTGTTTTTTGTATTTATATATACACGAGCATCTTTGTGTTTTACTTATACTGCCTATTAATGCTGCCTTGTTGGTTAGAGAATAGTTCATGGTGGGGATTTCTTTATTTACACTGTCCCGTTTTATTGGGATGACAGTAGGGTAGGTGTGAGATTTGGTGCACCCTAGAACCTGGTTTAAATCCCCAGCGGCATTTTTGCCACTGATCGTTCCAAGGCGGTAGCCTATTGTCAACCCTTTTTATGTTTGTGACATCATATGCCTTTATTCTTTGTTAACATTGCCATTCACGTTTGTCTATTTGCGTATTTTTGAATTTACTGCGTTTTGTGAAAGCTGCATTTCCTGTTCGACTTTTATACTTACGTTTACATGAAAGTTGGGAATAATGTCAGGATGATATCGAGTATATGCGAGTTTTATCTGAGTTATGGGTCTTTATTCTATAAAGCATCTACAAAGTATTCCACACAGTCATGGAATATATGTGATTGTTATAAATTGTCTCGACCTAAAACCAAAGTTTAGTTGGTACTAAAACCAAAGTTTAGTTGGTAACTATGTAATTGGCGACTATATATCGTGGCTTGAAACTACAGCCCATGCGTCAAAACAGATAGTTTCTACTTAAATATAACTAGCAAACTGAATAACAACATATAAGTAATACCTTCTTAGTTTTTGTCTTTCCTCTCGGGTCACTTCTACAACTGGACGAGAAAGCTCTTCGGCAGCAAAATGAATCTGCCGCAACGACTGAAATAAGGTAGTTGTAATTTTACTACTTCTCAACTTGAGTATGCACTCAACTACTGTTAATGGCCAATAAAATGGCAATATTCACAATATTTACACTTTCAATAAGAATCTTTAGAGATTTTTTTTGTGCTGTCTCTATTTTAACAATTCCAAAATATTAGTTCGAGTGTATAATCAAGTTGAGGGGTTTTGAGAATACAGGGCCCGGAGAATACATGCAAAGTGATATGGGTCAACAATTATTTTATGTCTGTCATTAATTTTCATTTGATTAAATAAATTAATTATACGCATTTACAAGCTTAGTTTACTTGCATGTAACAGTAAATGTCAACATTCGGCCACATTGTCGGGTTCATATTGACGTGTTCAAAAATCATTGTACCGGAACTACAAATATGTTGTACCGGAACTACAAATATGCGTACTCGTTTGAGATTGGCGTAGTTCCCAATTCATGTCACAGGAAGTGTGACATGTGATGTAAACATTATAATCTTTTCAAAAATTCCAACGATGTTAACGTCGGTATGTTCGTTTGTATATGAAAAATGCACTGTGTCCATCCAGTGTACGCCATATTTGGTATGTTGGAGGAGAGTACGGCTTGTTAGAGCATTTGTACGACTTGTTGGAGCAGATTTTAAGACAAGATATGAATCATGGCAACAAGGTATGTGTTTTTCTTCATGTTATCTTCTTCTAATGTAATTCATTGTATAACTCCAAATTATATATATATCTGTCTTTCATACTTGCCAATTGTTTTCCAAGCAGGGGTCATATTTTGTGTTAAATGCGACTTAATAACCTCATGTTGCCGTTGTTTTTGCATTTTATTTTGGAAAAAATAATCATAACTTATTATTTGCTGGAATATAGCCATCAGTGGTTTGGTATA